>CM053792.1:126160993-126425993 GCA_028749045.1 Cupressus sempervirens
GAGCATCAATAAAATCAGGTTACATGACATTGTAAGTCTCTGTGTTAGCTATATAACCATATATATATTTTTTAATTTGAACTATTTCAAGTCTTTCAACTATAATTTCTTTTGAATGTATGTCCACTTTTTGTCAAAAACAATATGTACTAATTGAGCTGTAGATTTTAGCTTGTTCATCAAATTTTGCAACAACTTAGTTTTTTGAAACTAGAATTTATTCTACACACTTTGAAAAAGAAAAGTTTTAATTTTTGATTAGTTTTCAATCATTTCTAGTGGGAGCACACAAATATTTCACATTTTCTGGATGTGTCCAATTAAAAAATTCATAAAAAAAAAATGCATTATAAAATTACCCAAAATTTTTGGGATAAACTACACAGTGTTAGGTAACTTTTGACCAGAGTGATTAAAGAATTTCAAAAAAAAGTTAAAATTTTAGGGGGGGCACACTTTGTACTATGTTATGTTTATTCTAAATAAATAGTACCACTTTTTGTGGCACCCTTTTCTGAGGGCCTAAAACTAAACCATTTTCAAAAAGAATTAGTAGTTTAGAAACTAGATTGAAAGGACTACTACTTTTGTTTTTGTCATATCTTAAAATTCTAAGCGTAACTATCTTCAAATTCTTGTTGAAGTTCAAAAAATGCTGATTTTAGAAAAAAAGGTGTCTTCTTATACCCCCATTTTGGCACCACAACTTGGTGCACTTACCTAGCTTATGAATGTTAGTTTCCATTGCAGTAAATAATAGTTTACAGTCCATCATTCCAAATCTGGTCAATATATTTGTAGTGTACTTCTCTTGGTTTAGGAAGATGTGCAAGTTTCACTCTATCATACTTCTAGACCCGAAAACTAATGTAGAAGGCCAAGATCCTTCATATAAAATTCTACTATGAGATCCTATTTACACTTGGCTATAAGGTAATTTGCACTTGTTATCAACAAATCATCAACATAAAGAATGAGTATCAACATGTTATTATTAGATATTTTGAAGTATATATTTAGATCAACTTCATTCTTGGAGTATACAAATTTGAGAAGATAGTTGTCTATCCTCTCATACCAATCCCTGAGAGCTTGCTTCAACTTGTAGAGGGCTTTCTTTTGTTTATATACATATAGCTTCTAGTCATGTGTAGTGACTCCTTTAGGTTGTTCTATATATACTTCTTCTTCAATGATGCTATTCAAGAAGGTTGTCTTTACATCCATTTTATGTATTTTCCATCCTTTGGATGCAACAATGACAATTAGATCATTCTTATTGAAGTAATGTGCAACTGGAGAAAATGTTTCTTCATAGTCAATTTTGACTTTTTGAGAAAAACTACTTGCAACAAATCTAGTTTTGTGTTTTTCAGTGGTTCTATTAGGTGCATACTTGATCTTAAACAACCATTTTGAAGATACAACTGATTTGTCTTTAGGTCTAAGAACAATATCCCAGACATCACTATTTAGAATGAATTGATATTCCTCTACCATTGCATCTTTCCCTGCTTGACATTTTAAGGCCTTCTCAACATTAGTTGGTTCTATTTTTGTTTGTTTTATTATTAAGGAAACATTTTTTTGATTTCTTGTTTTCTTATTTTCTCTAGAAACCTCATCTAGTTCCAAATTGTTCTCTTCAATCATTTTCTTTTCTCATAGTGGTCTTTTCTTGTGATTTATAACTTCATCATTGCTAGCATTAGATGCAAGTGTGTTTCTATCTTTAGAAAGACTCTCCCTTAGATTTCCAATTGAGTTCTCTTCTATAGTGTTCTCTCTTTAATTCTCAATATTATAATAATCTTCTATGATCAACTCCATTTGATTCTCAATTTCCTCATCTTCTTTATTTAAGGATGTTTTGAAAGCAATATCTTTGTCAAACTTAAAATCCATACTAATTTCAACAGACTTTTGTCCTAGAATGCATACTCTATATCCCTTAGTTGTTTCATTATCGCCAATGAATATTCCTTTCTTTCCAAAAGACTCTAATTTAGACCTTTTCCCTTTGGGAATATGAATGTAGAATGGACAACCAAGAATTTTTAGATGACTAAGATCTGATTTGTTCCCTGTGAAGGCTACTTTAGGAGTTATATTTTCTAATGTTACATGAAGGCTTCTATTTGGAATGTAAACTATTGTATGCGTTGCTTTGGCCCAAAAGGAGATAGAGATATTTTGATCATGAATCATGGCTTTTTATACTTCTATAATAGTTCTATTTTTTCTTTCCATAACACCATTTTATTGAGGATTATAAGGTACTATACTCTCCCTGTTAATCCCAACAAAAATATAGAATTCTTTGAAAATGTTAGATGTGTATCTACCTCCATTATCCGATCTTAATGTTTTTATTTTCTTTCTAGTGTGATTTTCCACTAGGGCTTTAAATTCTTTGAATTTTTATACAACTTCATTAGATTCTTTAATCTTTAGAAAGTATATCCAAGTTTTCCTAGAGTAATCATCAATGAATGTCACATAGTACAATCACCCCCCATAGAGAGGGCATTGACATGGGTCCACACAAATAAGTGTGAATAAGTTCTAGTACAATTTTTGGCTTGTGTTTACTTAAAGGAAAATATCCTTTCTTATTTTTTTCCTAGGGCCAACCTTTACAAATACTAATGTGATCAGATTTGAGATTAGGTATGCCTATAGTGATTTTGCCTATGTTAGGAAGAGCACTAAAGCCAAGGTGACCTAATCTTCTATGGAAAAGTTCATTTGAGCTATGAACTTCATGATTTAGTTCTTGTTGTTTTTCTTTAATACTTAATTTGTACAGGTTTCCATCTATTGATCCTATACTGATGGTGTTATTTATGTTAGAGTTTTTAGGCCATAATAACACTTTATCCTCATTGAAGGTGACACAATATCCTTGGCCGATTAGACCTGAAATGGAAATTAGGTTTCCTTTTATCCCTCTAGTACAAATAGCACATCTTTTAATTGAAGAGTTTCTCCTATTTTTATTTTTAAGGAGTAGGTCCCAATTCCATTAATTGGATAAGTAGAATTATCTCCAATTGTGTCTTGTTTTGTGCAATACTCTCTAAATGTTTCAAACTAATTTATGAATCCAGTTATGTGTCATGAAGCTCCACTATCTATTATCCAAGTATTATTACTTGTGTTTAATTCACTTGACAAAGATAAATAGAATAGAGGATTTTCAATTTCATTAAATTTTCTTTCTTTTAGGACAAATTTTTCAAATGTGACCAAATTTATCATATCAATAGCATTGAACATTGGATAGATCCCTTTCTTTGTGATATTGATAATTATTTCCACCTTTTGGTCTAAACTTCCTCTTCTTCCCTTTGTTTATGTTGTTGGTATGTAGGGCTTGAATCTCCCCTTCCTGATTTGTGCAAATTCCTCTTGAGATTAATCGAGATTCCTCTTGAATGTACTCATTCTTGAGTTGATCAAATTTTGGAAGAGAGGGAGAACTTACACACTGAATGAAACGTTCCCATGATATAGGTAAGCCTCTTAGATCAATTAGTGTAAATTCCTTGTCATTTGCACTATTTCTAATAATGGCAAGTTGGTCTCTTATCTCACAGATTCTTAAGTAGAAAGTTGTGATTGTCTCTCCTTTGTTTATTTTTATATACATGAGTTGATGTTTTAATGTCAGAATTATGCTTGCATTATTATTTCAAATGTATCTTTTATAGTTTTAAATACTTCATAGGCTATGTTCGATCTTGATATAAAAGGAAGTATGTGATCCCTCACGACATTGATTATAATCTTCTTAGCTTTACTGTTATGTCTTTTCCAAGTTATTTTTTCTAATTCTTTTTAAGGAATCTTAATATCTTTTTTATATGAAGGAATCTAGTTCGAGTTCTTCAAGTAAGGCTATAAATCAAATTTTCCATAAAGAGAAGTTTACAACCCCTTCTAATTTGTCTTCTACTTTGATTCTGTCCACCATTTTGTTTGAGGTTGAAATAGCCTTCTATAGTGAGAGGAATGTTTTAGGTCGAATATGCTTTAAGATTTTTCTCTAGTTAAGCTCTAACACCATGTAAAGGTGATACACATTTTCTAAAGAAAATGTAAATTTTGATTATGAAATCTCAATAATTAATGTACAGTTATAAATAAATAAATAAATAAATAAATAAATCAATAAATTATATATATATATATATATATATATATATATATATATATATATATATATATATATATATATATATATATATATATATATATATATATATATATATATATATATATATATATATATATATATATATATATATATTTGATGTTCCTTTTGAGATCTTTGACATTCTTATAAAAATGATTAGAGACTTATAATGCTGAGATAGGCTTTTACCAATTTGAGTTTCAATGATTGCTTTATATACTACATTGCTGCTATAATTGATTGAGCAATACAACAGTCATCGATTGCCTTTATTTATATGTCATAGGGGGTCATGATTCATGAGGAGGTGTGATTCCTCATGGCAATTGACATAGGGAGTCACAACCTCTCATGAGTGTGACTTCTGATAATCATCTATGGATTTAATCTATATCACTAATATTCATATCGATCCTAACTCAAAACATATATAATGTTTAACTTGCTTATTACTTATTATCATTTTTAATATATTTACTATATGAATATATATTTAAGTTTAATAATAATATGTACAAGTATATATATGTATATATAACAACTGTATGTATAAACACATACATATATATGGGTGAACCCACAATAATGGGTTCCACTTTTTGACCAATTTTGACACTAAAATCAATATTTTTGCAACAAACGTCATGTTCAAGTGACTATATCTCCAAAACTATAAATAATTTCAAGATGACATAAACTAGTGATTTTGATTACTTTGTTCCTACTTTGTAACCATATTTTTTAATCTAAAAATAAATAAAATTTATGTCAAATTTTTTTATCTCCTCCGAAAAGTGGTACATAATAAAATTCAATTGTTTAAAGAGTGACTGTTTGTTTTACACACATAACTTTTTTTTCTAGAAATGATAATGAAGTAATTCTTTCGGCGTTAGATTTGTAACATCAATATCCAGAGGATGCATTTGGTTTGATTTATTTTGGTTGAATATTGTATAGTTTATGAAGTGACATGAACCATAATTTAGACATACGGTCCGTTTGACACAGATAATTTGAAGTCAATTTATCATAAACCTTTTTTTTTTTTTTTCTGAATAGAAAGGTATCTCAATAAGCTAGTTCCTACATATTTTTCAAAATTTTTTTGACTTAATTTACTAATTTTCTCGAGGTGCAAAGTCGGTTGATGTTCAATTGGTAATAAACCTATAATGAGTTAAACTCATATTTGAAAGTCTTAATGATTAAAATATGTATTACAATTATAGTCATTGGAAAGCTTGCTCCGAGTAGCACATTTTGACATTTTTAATTTTACAATAGGAGATCATTCTCCTACAATAATGGAAGTCAAAAGAGCAAAAAAAGAAAAGAAAAAAAAGTTAAATTTTTTCTAATTTTGCATGTTCGCGCGAACATGACGTTTGCACAAACATACTTAGTATGTTTGCACAAACATATGTTCGTGTGAACATACCCTCCAAAACTTTGTGATTGCCGAAAAAATTTAGGCGTATGTTCAGGCGAACAAGTCTATAGTCAACGTGTTTGTGCGAACAGTCTAAAAAACTCAAAATTTTTTCCATTTGTAAAGCTATTTTCCATCAACCTGACGAGTAGTGTATTGTCTATCTTTTCCATGAATTTTGTTTGCAAAATCAAAGCATCAATTTGGTAAAAAATTTGTACATCTAAATTATTTATTTATTTCTTTCATTAGTGAAGTTGTTTAATGGATGCATTGAAGTTAAATTAAAAATTAGTAACACACTAATGGTGTTGAGAAATGTATATTCTTATTGTGTTACTAATGGTCTCCTTGCAGCATGTGGCAATCATGGGATGACGACATGATCATAACTAACTACTAATGCTTGCTTTGCAGGATGTTGTCAAAGACCATTGTGTGTTTTTGAAAACCATGTGTGTGGATTTATTAGATTAAATAACACTTTGTTTGGTGCTTAAAATGAACTTTTTATTTTCTGTCTGGCGTGTCTACAGTGTTTAAATTCCTAAGAGTTGCATTGGACGTATCCTCTCCCCTCGCCATTCGTGGATCTTGGACATACCAGAAATTCCTAAATATCCCAAAAGGATGTTAAGACTTGATTTTAGGACTCACATCATTTGGAGCTACATCATTTGGAGAAGAAAGGACATGAGAGCTACAAACAAAAGAGGGGATTTCTAACATTATGTTTGCTTCTTTTGATAGCCGATGCCATTGTCTTTTATGCAGAAATTTATTCTTGAAAAAATAGACTGATATTTTTCCATAAAATGAAAAGCAATTTATTTTTTAGGAGAAACATTCTAGTATTCATACCATGTTATTTGTTTGTGATTTAATGATGGCTTAAGAAGGATTTGGTGCTTTGCCACTTGTAAAGAATGTGACTCACAGATTTTAGTCATATAATGAAGAATATTTATGCTTTGTTGCAGATGACTGCATTCTTTCATGTCCCCTTTTCAAATAATTAAAAATAATAATCTTTTCTAAGGCAGGCAGGCCCAAAAAGGTGAAGTTTCGAAAAAAGGGGATAATCTTTAGAAGCTAATGGACTAATAAATGAAAATTATTATTAAAATATGTTTTATTAACCCCTCTTAGACGTGAGTTAGGGTTATGCCCTCTTTTAAGGAGTTTGGAGGCATTTTGGGCTGATTTCCAGAACTTGATTTTTGCACATTGCTTTGTTGTTCTTTAGAGGCTGCCAAACCTGTGGAGAAGGAGACCCAAGAATGAGAGTTTGTAGGTTTACAAGAAGGCTAAGGATGGGAGTTTGAAGCCATTCCATGTGCATGCTCATGCAGAGTTTGCCTTTGTGCTAAACAGTGCAGATTTGTGGGTTTTTGGGTGTGTTTTTTGTAAGAGTTTGGTGTTTTCAGTTGAGTATTTCATATCAGTTTGGGTTGCTGCTGTACTTTAGACTTTTAAATGTTAAAGTAGATCTGAATATATGTATTTGGATATGATTATACTTCTGTGATAGATTATTAAGTTTTTGTGGTGATTCCGGGTTATTTTGTGCTATTTTCGGGAGCCCGATGAGCATTGTTTTGTCCTCCATTTGGGAGCTATTGTGTGCATGTTATACAGATCTAGAAATGTCATTTTACAAGATTTTATGCTGCTCAAATTTCTGTAAAAATTTCCACTTTCATATTTATTAATAATAGGTGAAGCTGTGAAGCTTTTGGCACTATTTCTGGCATACCTGATTTGGGGTTTATTGAGAAATTGGTGGATCTTTGAAATATTGGTTGTTTGATCTTAAAGATCTGACTAGAGGTTGGAAATATCATAAAAAATTAGAAAAGGGAAATTTCAGTGGTATCAAAGCCATGATCTTGCCAGCCTGAGGGTTTGTAGAAGTTTGCATGTCAGTTTTGACAACTACCCAGATCTTGCATGGTAGTTTTGACAACTACCCAGATCTTGCATGTCAGTTTTGACAACTACCCAGATCTTGCATGTCATAATTTATGGTTGCATGTTGCTTCTAATCAGCTGCATGTCAAAATTTATGATTGCATGCTACTTCTAATCATTTGCATGTTAGTTCTTAGTGAATTTGGTGGTTGCATGTTGCTTCTAATTAGCTGCATGTCAAAATCTATGGTTGCATGCTACTTCTAATCATTTGCATGTTAGTTCTTGGTGTTTGAAGAAGTTATAACCTATTGGGGTTACATCTACTTTATCTAGAATGGACAGGTATAGTACAGAGTCTCAAAGGACACGATCTTGGACAATTGATATCCAGAGTCAGAACAGTAGAAAGGATGGTTATTTAGACATTCGAGATAAACTTAGGAAAATAAGCCATGACATGTCTGAACAGTTGGTTGAGCACCACCGTATGATGAATGACATGTTTTCTGACCCAGCTAAGGTGGATAAGTTGACCAGATTTCTATTTGGCAGATTTTCTCACAGGGCAGGTGACACAATTACCAAGAACTTGCATGAGGAGTTTGAGAAACTAGCTTATAGCCAAGCAGAGGTTTCAGATTCTACTCCGCCACAGGAGGTAGTGAGAAAGGATATTACGCAGATTGATAGTAATGGTCAACTTGATACTCAAACTGAGACAATTGTATACAGGTCGTTAAAGGGTGATATCACAGGTATTCATGATGGTATAGTTACAATAGGTAGTGACTACAGTGTAGTGGGTTCAGATGATGATTATGAGGATGTTGTTGTGCATGATGGTGAGATACCTGGTAGAGATGAGCAAACATTGAGAATTCATGAATTTGTTGAGAAAGAGTACCAGGCACAGTTAGATGCTTCGTGACATGAGGTTGAGGCTGGTAGTACTTCACACGATTTGTCTAGCCAGCTAAAAGTGAACAAAGACAGTATTATGACTTCATTATCTCATCATGACAGGTATGTGGAGTTAGTTGGTATTGGTCATATTACTCAAGTGAGGATTTTTCTTGAGTTACCAGCTGATTCTAGTTTATAGATATGGACTCGAGATTGTTATATTGGCATTTGGGATTCAGTTGACTGGAGATCTTTAACAAATTTTGGTAGCAGTGTTTGTTTGGGTGCTATCATGGATTTGATTAGTAGATTTAATGGTGTTGTCTTTTCTTGTGCTAGTAGCTTGTCCGATGTTGGTATTAGTTTTTATACACCGGTGTTGGGCTTTGTTCATATATCCAGTCGACCATACTTGCTAGAATGTGTTGATGATCTTTCATATTTGGCAGTGTGTATAGATGAGTCCCAAGATCATATTGGCATTGATGACATCCAGGAGGATACAATGGGTAGTTTTGAAGACTTAGTTTCCTTGGGTACAAAGGAGTTAGATAGCAGTGCTACAGCTTTTGATACTCTGTTTGTTGATATGAGCTTTAGAGTTGATTCACACGGTATGGATGGTAATAATATAGAGACTAGTAACCTTGAGGATACTCCTTTAGATAGTGCATCAGAGGAGGTTTGTAGGAGACAATCAAGCCAGTTCCATCATGTGTCTAATCAATTGAGAGTTAGTGAGTGAGACATTGCTATCGCTTGCCAACATTTCGATGCTGCTCATCAATTGTTAGCAGTTTATGGATGGGGTTCTCCTACTAGTGATGAGCAGGGAGGCAGTTATCTTTCCTTGACAGAGTTCCACTCTTTATGGGAGGCTATCTAGATTCTGAGACAGGATTATATGCAGTTGGTAGCCGACAGAGATTATCTTATGGAGTGGGGCAGTACAACATATGATGGATTGTTGGCCAAGGAAGATGAGGTGAGTGAGCTTATTGAGCAGCTTGAGGTGACTTCTGAGATTCTTGAGAGCACACAGTTGGATTTCAAGGAGTCACAATTTCATTTGGCTAAGGTGACCATGGAGTTAGAGAAACTATAGTCTTTACTAAATTTTGTACAATTACAAGCTGTGGTGTCTGATGATCCGAGGATGTCCATGATTGAGATTGTCAAAGATAGTGGAGATGGGGATGCATCCATCCTTGATACTAACATTGGCATATCGAGTTCATCCCCACTAGAGTCAGGTTCAGTTGAGTTGGGTGCTGTAGTAGATTGTTGTGGTATGCCTGACATGGTGGTGACCTCTAGCACTAATGGCATGAAGACTAGAGATGCTGTATCAAAGACCATGTGTGATGTTGGTGAGCTGATAGTTGGCATGGTTCCTGCTAGTAATACTACTCCCTTGGTGATGTCTTTAGAGGTAGTAGTTAGTTGCAACTTGGTTAGTGATCGATTGTAGTTAGTTACATCTGGATTGCAGTCTGAGCCATTGACTGAGATTGGCGCATTCTATCAGCATTAGATTGTGAGGTATGTTCATCAATTTACCTTTGATGACCATGTTGATGAGATGATGATACAGAGATGTACTTTGGTTCCTAGTGCTTATCATTAGTTATGGGATAGTTTAACGCCTCAGGATGAGAGTTGTGATGGGCATGACATGGCGATAGGTTCTACAGTTGACAACTTGATAATACATGACTTAGAGTAGGAGTTTCAGAGTGATGCATCAGCGGGTGTTGTTATTGATTCTACTCCTTTGGCTATGACATCTCCTGACTTAGTTGGTGATCAGTCATAGTGGGTTGTATCACTTGTTCATGGTGAGCTGTTGACTGAGGTTGGTTTTTTTTATCAACATTATATTGCAAGATATGTACATCAATTAGCATTTGATCCTTGTGTTGAGGAGTTGATGGCAGGAAAATTTGGTTTGGGTTCCAATTCTTGCTATTTATCTTGTGATGGCTTTTCACCATTAGGGGTGCATGGTAGTTATGGTTATGAGATAGTGGTCGGTGATCTATAGAGTTGTGTTGACTGCAGGCATTGTATAGTGTGTGGATTCTCCATACTTGGTACAGTTTCATTCAGGAGTATTCACCATTGTTGCAGAGTTGGATTGTACATTCCGTATAGGCCAGTGGAATGCATTGATGGTATTTACTGTGTTGGTAGTCCACTTTACTTGGGTTTTGATGTTCTAAGAGTTTGTGTCTCGTGGGTTTCTGACTGTGGAAGTTGTGTCTTTGGAGTTTGGTTAAGCAGTAATTGTCAGTTTGATTATAGATTCCTCTTGGTTATATTGCAGAGGATATTGCAGGAGCCTGTGTTAATTGACAATAGTATAGTTCATGACTACATTTGGGATCCAGGTGGATTGATTGGTTTATTGTTTAGCCATTGCTTGAGGACAAGCAATATTTGGAAGGGGAGGACTTGTCATGTCCCCTTTTCAAATAATTAAAAATAATAATCTTTTCTAAGTCAGGCAGGGCCAAAAAGGTGAAGTTTCGAAAAAAGGGGATAATCTTTGGGAGCTAATGGACTAATAAATGAAAATTATTATTAAAATATGTTTTATTAACCCCTCTTGGACGCGAGTTAGGGTTATGCCCTCTTTTAAGGAGTTTGGAGGCATTTTGGGCTGATTCCAGAACTTGATTTTTGCTCATTTCTTTGTTATTCTTTAGAGGCTGCCAAACCTGTGGAGAAGGAGACCCAAGAACGGGAGTTTGCAGGTTTCCAGGGAGACCAAAGAATGGGAGTTTTTAGGTTTCTAGGAAGGCTAAGGATGGGAGTTTGAAGCCATTCCATGTGCATGCTCATGCAAAGTTTGCCTTTGTGCTGAACAATGCAGATTTGTGAGTTTTCAAGTGTATATTTTGTAACAGTTTGGTGTTTCCAATTGAGTATTTCATATCAGTTTGGGTTGCTTCTGTATATCAGACTTTTAAATATTAAATAGAGCTGAATATATGTATTTGGATATGATTATACTTCTGTGATAGATTATTAAGTTTTTGTGGTGATTCTGGGCTATTTTGTGCTATTTTCGGGAGCCCGATGAGCATTGTTTTTGTCCTCCGTTTGGGAGCTATTGTGTGCATGTTATATAGATCTGGAAATTTCATTTTATAGGCTGTTATGCTGCTCAAATTTCTATGAAAATTTCCACTTTCAGATTTGTTAATAATAGGTGAAGCTGTGAAGCTTTTGGCACTATTTCTGGCATACCCGATTTGGGGTTTATTGAGAAATTGGTGGATCTTTGAAATATTGGTTGTTTGATCTTAAAGATCTGATTAGAGGTTGGAAATATCATACAAAATCAGAAAAGGGACATTTCACATTCTATTGATTTCTGTCAAACAATTTAAAAGTACCAACAGTGATAGACAAATCTGTATAGTGCTTTTTTTTATCTGGTTATTGTACGAAATTTATCTTGAGGCAAGGGATAAATTATTATTATTATTAATTTTATAATGGGAAACAAGAAAGGAAGGCAAAACAAATATGCAAGGAAAAGATCTGATGAAGCAGAACAAAGAAATATTTAGAAGACTGTGGCACGTTATTATAAAATTAAACAAGGTGAAGGAAATGTTGAAGAAGGCTCAACAGAAGTAGAAGTAGTGCATATGGGAGAGAGGTCAGGAACACTCCCTATGGAATCTCAAATAATGAATGTTGAAGAAGGTTCAAGATCAGTCCCTATAGAGGTTCAAATAACAGAAGTCGGAGAAGGGTCAGAATCTTTCCCTGTTGAATCTCAAATAATGGATGTTGGAGAAGGCTCAAGATCGGTCCCTGTAGAAATTTTAGTAATAGAAATCAGAGAAGGGTTGGGATTAGGTGCAGGAACTGGTATGGATGAACTCTTAAATATTGTCCAATTTGTAAAGTATGGTATTTCTCATAAGAATTTAGATCATTTACTTAAAATGGATGTAGATAAATTGAGAAAACTTGCAGCTAGTGTTCAACCATTAAGTCTGCCTAAGAAAAGGTCAATGAAGAATAAGATAAGAGAAATTATGACTCAATTTTATAACACTGAAACACTTGAACAAGCTCAGTTGCTTTCACTTTTTCTTACACAAAAAAAGTTGCAAGAGGCATTGAAATTGTTAGGTGTAAACACAACATCAAAGAAGAGAAGATTTTCTAGCATGCAAACTAATCTGATTGAAAATGTTAAACAAGGTTTGAGAAACATAGGAAAAAACTCTCGAACTAAAGATAAGTCTGTGGCAAGAAAAGTGATGTTGATGTCTATTGTAAGTAAAAATATGTCTCAAAATAGACAAATATCTTCAATTTCATCTGAAATGGGTTTTAGTAGGAAAACAATGAGACAATATGTTAAGAGAAGATTAATTGTGGATGATAGTACTATGGAGAGCAACTGGGCAATCATGTGTAGAGCACCTCATTTTGATAGAATTGAAGAGTTATTAAAAAATTTAGTGATATCATTTTGGATTCATAACACTCATCCTTCATCAAATAGTAGAGATGTTATCAGGCATAAGATTGCACCTGGTCAATATGAACATCATACAAAACATTGGTTGGACACAACACATCATGAGTTATATGCGTCATTTTGTAATGAACATCCTAATGTAAAAGTTGGGCAAACATTGTTTGAAAAATTGAAGCCATACTTTGTGAGGTCAAACAAAGTGTTTGAAATTTTTTCTTGTCATCATCATATTGAGTTTGATATCCACTATCAGGTATTTTGAAAGTTTTAGAGGACACATATGGTTTTCGTGCTGCTCCTCCTAGTAGGAGAAGTGAGTTTATATTATCCATTTTGTGTGACAACATAGATGATCCAATTGGTAAAATAAATTGCATCAAAGGATTATGTGAAACATGTCGTGAATTGGCTCTATTTCCTTTGAAAATTGAAAATATTGATGTAACAAAAATATTGAATTGCAAAAGTTACAAGTATGTGAAGAATGAAACAAAGTTGGGGAAAGAAACAAAAAGGTTGGAATATGTTGAAGATGAGTTGCCTGTTCTAACATTTATGGACAGATTTAAGAAATTGATTCAACCTTATATTTGTCATTCATTTTTTGCAAAGTGGCAAGCACAACAGTTTCAAACTCTGAGAGATAATTTTCCACTTGGAACAATTGTATCAGTTGTTGATTTTGTAGAGAACTATTCGTTTGTTCATTAGAAAGAAATTCAATTAGATTATTACTTTAATAAGAAAGTCACTATTATGGTACATGTTTTTTATAGACATGCACAGTTAGATTTGGATGGTGTTCAGAGTACAGTTCCAGCACGAGTAATTATAAAGGAATATCATTTTTATATAAGTGATGATAAAGAACATGACATTCACCAAGTAGAACATTTCTTCAATACGTTCTTTTCTTATTTGAAAGAAAGAAACATAAATGTTGATAGACATTATGTTTGGTCTAATGGATGTGGCTCACAGTTTAAATCATCTAGACCATTTTATGCATTGTGTAGATATCATTGCAATGAGAATATAAAACACATATGGAATTTCTTTGAGAGTGGCCATGGAAAAGGTGAACATGATGGTGTTGGAGCTTGCATCAAATGTGCTTTGCAAAAGTACCAAATGAATTATCAGGGAGTTCGTGTAAATGATGCACATGATGTTGTTGAATGGTGTAAGACTCATTTTGCATTAGATGAGGTCGGGACATCATCAACAATGAGTCGATAGACACCATATAGAGTCTTCTAGGAGATAATAGGTATGGATGTGTACGTTTGTTTAACTTTTATGCAATTAAATTATAAAATTTTATTGTTAAGTTTTATTTTTGAATTTTTTGAAGTTTAAATTTAATTTTTCTATATTTTCAATTTAACGAACTTTCAGGTGTTAATAGAAAAAACATGCATGGTTGCAAGAGGATAGAAAAGACACGTTCCTTACATTCAGTCATGAGTACAGATAATTACAATTGGACATTGAAGACAAGAGAATACTCATGTTTTTGTGACAATTGCATTGATGAAAACTATGAAGAATGCATCAATTAGACACATGGATATACAGGTGCATGGATTTCGGTACCACTTGATGTTACCGATACATTTGATAAATAAGATTAAAATTTTGATGATATTCCATTGATTTCTGATGATTATAATCATATCTCTAGATTGATAAAAGTGGGTAAGTATCATAAAAATTAATCTCAACTTTTTATTTAATTATCAATTTCAATTGTCTTATATATATATTGTACACATGCATTCATGTATACTTGTTATGCAGGAGATGTCTTTGCAATGATTGTTGAGCTTGGAAATCATGAAGGTGTCAATTATTATTTATTGCGATGTACCGCAAAGAGGACAAAGTTATATGACCTTGAAGAAAGTGATGAAATGTTGTTCCCCATAGGTAAATTATACATATACAGGTACATGCACACACACACACACACACACACACACACACACACACACACACACACACACAGAGATATATATAGGTAACTTCATATCTGTCAAATTTTAAAACACTTAAATTTTTGATACAGGTTCTGTTGTGATAGAGGGAACATATTTGAAGCAAGAAAAAATAGTCCAACATGGAATACACTTTGTTGATTATCAACCTAACAACAAAGTTTTACAATACAACCACCTGGTCCTTGCTATAGGGCTTTGTCTGCATCTAGTCAAACTTAAGTGTGTATGTCGCAAGTGGAGACTAGATAGTGAAGATCATGAAAAAAATATTGCATGTTATAAATGTACATCATGGTTGATTAGACCTTTGAGATTTATTTTATAATAATCTGAACATCAACTTTGGTGAAATGTGTTTTCAATTGTACTATGGTGAAATTGTGAATATCAACTTTGGTGAAATTGTGTTTTTAATCTAAATATCTGAGTCTCAGTTATCATTAGTTTATTTAAAAACTATAATATTAATTGTACTATGGATGAATTTAATAATTTAACAACTTGATATAAATAGGCTAGAAGTTAGTTCAAACTTAAACAATTTCATTATTTATGTTACAATTCTTAAATATCAACTTCTTTTCAAACTATTGAATTTCATCTTGAATTAAATGTGTTTAGATTAATTGTATGATCATAAGCTCTTAATTTTCATTAATTTATTAAAAAATTAGATAATTTAATAATTTAAATTAATTGTACCATGGATGAATTTAATAATTTAAATTTATTTATCAACTTTTTTTCAAAATAGATTGAATTTCATAAGTGATAAGTTATATTTATTTTCCTACTTAATTAGATTTAGGGTTAGGTTCAATTGTACTCATTGTTAAGAATGAAATTCAATTAGTTTTATAGTTATGGTTTAACAAGATTAGCATATAAAAAGTAAGAACTTGTTTTAAAAAAGAATTGTGTGAGACTGCTTGGAATCTGATACCCAAAATAGCATCACTACAGAATTTCCCAGCTAAGAAAAGGGTTTCCCTTAATCATCTACGATTCTCCATACTCCACCATAAAAAGTTCCAAGGAAATTCAAGTAGCTGCAAACAATAAATTTGGTGATTTTGTATCATTGTAAAACAGAACGCATACTTTCTAAGCCCACGGAGGTCCTCCAAAAGTTATAATTAAAAACCATCCGTTAAAGAAGATCATAAACATTATTATTACGATAAGCTTCCATGGCAAACCACTTTAGAGTCAGTTGAAAGAAATTTGTTGGAGGACTGAAAATTGAACTCTCATTAAAAGAAAAAAATATTTTCTAATTGTACACCTTTATAAAACTAGTTTGAAAATGAAAAAAATTACTATTCTTAGTTAGGGTATGTAATCCTTTGATTTGAAAATTTAAAATTAGTAGAGAACATTCTTTCTTGGTTAAAATCCATTTCCATTTTTCAAGTAGTCTATTAACATTGAGCCATTTACAAAAAAAATGAGCCTACACATTGATCAGGAAAAATTATTAGCTGAGGCTTTAAAGTGCATTATTTCCGTCACTTTCATCACAATGCGAGGAAACTCATAAAAAATAGATACAACACAACTTAAATGTATCCCAAGTCGATGAAGAGCAACTCTGCTCTACCAATACCAGAAAATAGAGAAAGTACTTTGACGCAATTAGGATATAATGCTTTCAAGACTGATAAATGATATGCAACTGTATCTATTTGGAATGAATTACCCAAACAACGCAAGTGATTAGTCAGACAAGAAGTTCCACGAGTGTGATGTCTATCAAATCCTAATATAAGCTCTATCTCATGAAGCTTTAGAGGGACGAGGTCACTTGGCCCCACCCATACCAAATTCCACTCTTCACACTTTTGAAGTATATATTTTTGTGCACTATCTTGCAGTTTCCCTCATGAATTCTAAATCATAACTCTCAGTTGATCAATAAGGATAGTGCCAAATCATCTTGAGTCTATGGAATTCAATTTTGTCCTCTGATCCCATGAAGGCCAATACTTTTTTATTTGTAGAAGTGCTTCTAGAATAGTCATGGGGGGGAGAGGTTTTGCTTGAAATCTCTCTTCTATTGGAAGGTTATGCACATACCCTCTTGCTCTTCTAGAAGCTGAAAAGAACAATGAGTCCACCAACTCTGGTTCAACACTATTAAATTGTTCGGATATTGTCTTCCAAATATCATTTGATGCAAAAGCATCATTCTCATAGTAGAAAAAAGGTGGCCCTTGCATGAGCGCATTGATTTCCTTTGAACGCTGGCCAATAGGTTTCCCAGGAACTCCAAAACCAATTAGTTCCTTGGGACACAAATTAGGGACTGCATCACATACTTCAAACATTGCTTGCTTGTCTTGCATACCCTCTATGTATTTTTCATACTTCAACACTTTCATTATCTATGTTATAATTTCAAACTTACACAAATTCATTATCTATGTTACAATTCTTAAATATCAACTTCTTTTCAAACTATTGAATTTCGTCTTGAATTAAATGTGTTTAAATTAATTGTATGATTATAAGTTCTTGATTTTCATTAATTTATTAAAAATTTATATAATTTATTAATTTAAATTAATTGTACCATGGATGAATTTAATAATTTAAATTTATTTATCAATTATTTTTCAAAATAGATCGAATTTCATAAGTGATAAATTATATATATATATATATATTTTTACTTAATTAGATTTAGGGTTAGGTTCAATTGTACTCATTGTTAAAAATGAAATTCAATTAGTTTTATAGTTATGGTTTAACAAGATTAGCATATAAAAAGTAAGAACACAATTTTAAAAAGAATTAAAAATTGATTAAAGAAAGTGATTTTTTATTAAAATTATATAGTACAAGTTTACAAGTTATTATTAAATTATGATTACAATTTTATACATCAATCAGAGTTACATGATAAATATTATAGAATAAACATCTACAGATCTAATATATCTCTATGTAACTAAAATACAAACTGTAAATCTCAAATAAATATATGTACGTGGCAAAATATAAAAAGTCATATATATGTACATGTGATGGTATCTAACTACTGAAGTATTGAATAATCAAATAAATAGTGAAAGTACATGTATGGACCATCAAGGTACTGAAATACACATGTGTACATGTAAACTATCTCCAATATATAAATGCATCAAAATAAAATAAAATAAATCTCATCTACTACTGGAGGGACCCCTCAAGATGCATACAAATAGAATGACCCTCTGATCGAGTCTCCTATACATCCTCTTGCCGAGGCGCATCAACCAAGCCCTACAAATATATATACATGTACATGTTAGAGTTATATCTTTAAAGCATATATATACATACACATGTACATGTACATTCAAATTAAATACGAACTTGCATATATATAGATATATATTTAGTTTTCAAAACATTTAAATAATTTTAAACAAACCATTTCAAACTTAAGTACCTGAGCACTATCGGGTGCCTCAATACAATCATCTGTCTCATGTACATGATGCCCTGAACCAACAGTATGTGTAACCATGTGCTCAACGACCTGTGCCTGCATGATTTATTATGAGTTAAAGGTCAAATTAAATATTATAGATATATATCTGAATTGAATTTTTTAATAAATGAACATATTTTTTAATTTCATATATATTTAAAATTAAAAATAAATTATATATGTACCTGGGTCTCCGGATGTGGAGGATGATCAACAGACTCCATCGTATCATCTACTGATGCACCTGAGCCTGAAACTTTGACACCTGCTAAACCTCCCTTATCACCATGTCCAAATGCTGATAAATATGAGTGAAGTGGACTATGTAACCAGGTGCATAATGGTGTAGAATCAGTGTTGCCATGTACGAACAACAGGTCAATGTACGATGAAACACCCAGGCTCGAACTAGTATCAATTATAGATAGCCCTTGCAATTGCTCACCAAACCCATCAAGACCCTTAGCTGTGATCTGGACATCTCCAACTCGTATGCCTAAGTCCTCTATAGAGTGTTGTGAGCCTGATGCTGAATGCTGCGAGCTATGCATAGGTGTATCATCTGGCACTGGTGTGGCGGCCTATTTCTATGGAACCATGTTAGGGCTCTGATGCTGTCTAACAACATCCATCACTACATGTAGTGGAATCCCCTGTGTATCAGAAATATATCTGACAATATGCAACATATCCTCCAAAAAATACAGTGCCACATCCATATGTCTCTATTGTCTTGAAATACCATGAATATCGTGTGGCAGTGGTAGCCCAGTAGCTCTATATGCATCATCAGAGGAGGCGCTTGAAGTGCTACTAGATGCCTTTGAAGATGGTTGACCAAGTGGACGAGAACATCGACTATGAAGATAATGATCAATAGAATGTGATGTGATACTAGCCGCTACAGATGCAATGTGCCCAACAGTGTCAATTGCTCCCCTTTGGGAAGAAATGATGACTCTATCTACAATAGGAACATGCGCAGGAGTCACATGAGGCATCCTCTGTCCAATAAACTATCTAATATCTGTAGGTGGCAGACGATGTGCACTGCGGTACTGGTCACAATCTGCGATCCGACCATGCCCCTATTCGCAATAATCAGGAATATCTAAGTAGTTGACGTTGAGCCCTATATGAAACTCAACATACAACTACTGTGCAAAATAAAGGGGTATCTGGTTGTTATTAGGATAATGACCATGTGCTGCTAAAAATCGTGGATAGATCATGCTAGCAATAATAGGGTCTCTGCATCGTGTGACTCTGTAACCTCTCACCCTACATCGTGTATCCTCATACTCTAGAAAGAGCTCTCTCTTGATGACGTCTTTGGGGGCTACCCTCTTGACAACATCGAAAGATGCATCTCCTGAAACCTCAGCCCTAAGCTCGCTAGATATGGAAGCTAATATGGTAGGAGTAAATGAATGGTGAGCTTGAAACCTAGCTATCAAATCTTGTAAACTCCTACATATCGTAGTACATATGTCTCTATAAAGACCATCATCAGAGGTCAATATAGAGTGTTGTAATCTAGCAATCTCCTGCTTTGAAAATGCAAATAGAGAATCAATATCGATGCGTGGAGGTGGTGCAGCAAGACCTCTAGTAGGAGCTGCAAGTGTAGCCTGACCTAGAACAGGAGCCGCACTAGGAGCCATGGCAAGACCTCCACCACCTGGAGTTGCACCAGGAGCCGAAACATGAGTTGCACGATGAGCCCTACGTTAAAGTACACCACGAGTTGCAGCACAAGCCCCACCACGAGAAACATGATGAGCTGCATGAGGAGCCACAACAGGTGCCGCAACAGGAACTACATCAGGTGCCACACCAACCTGTGTTGCAGCAGGAGCTGGAATAGGAACTACATCAAGTGCCACACCACGAGCCACATCAAACTGATCGTGTGAAGCCATAGATCTGTAGAAATGTATGAAGCTCGTTGAACTGCCTATTGTACACAATTTTTTATTTTTAAAATTAAAAATTATACACATGTATGTAATTGAACATACATCACACATCATGGACCTAGATAATCTGTAACACATGGACTTAGTTTAATTTGCATATAGGTAAGAATATAACATACACATGTACATATATAAGAACATATAACTTAGAACACATGTATGACCTAACCTAGATTACATGTTACAACTTTTAATTAATAAAAGTTAATTATAATCTTTAACATAACTTATTATAATATATACAAACATAAAGAATGTACATCATGTATATTTGAACATGTAAAGATCTTATATATCTTAGGAGAGTCAAGGTATTTAATATCTCTTTTTGTTCATGATCAATCTAGCCTACTTGAGAAATTTCAAGTTCATTTGGGAATATGCAAAATGAAATGGGTTCTCCTTTTTCACTCCTTGGAAAAAATTTCGTGTAACAGGAGTTATCAACGCTCGAGGATATTCCCATGGTGATCATGTCTTCAGAGAATGAGGAGTCACGAACAAGGAAGGTAAGAGCTATTGTCCATTGCATTGTTATTTAAGTTTGATCACATTAGCCTTCAGGAGTATTTAGGGTTTTGAAGTTTCTTTTGTGTTTTTTAAATTGGGTGTAAATGATTTTTTATTGAAGTCATCAATTCAAGTTATGATTTGGGGAGGTTAGTTGATATCTAGGAGTTCATTCCAATAATAGGAGTTTGATCACATTAGCCTTTCTGAAGTTTTACATTTTGGAAGATATTTGTTAAATTTTTCAAATGGAATTTGAATGATTTTGATTGGGGTTATTGAGTCAAGTGTGCATTTGAAATCGTACCATTCCCACGATTTAAAGACGTATCTTGCTTGGGAAAAGGTTTCTCAAAATCGTAAATATTTTTAAGGTAGCGATGTTGTAATAAATATAATATGGTTATGATTGTATTAATTGGTTCAAATCAATTAATTGAAATGTCGGCCAAATTAAATTAACCTCCTCTATTCCTTAACATTTTTATTTGATTTTATTTTGGTAAATTTGATTAAATTATATTTTAAGAGTATAACCTTATAAAATGAACTTAATGGTTTCTTAATATTTTAGATTTAAACTAATTTTTATTCTATGAAAAACTAAACAATTTATAAATTATAATGTGTCATGTAATTTTAAAAAAAAAAAGCAAATTTATATAAAATGTTAGATTTAAATATTTTGAAGGTAATATTATATATTTATTATTTGTGCAAATTATATATTATTAATTATTAAATTTAATATAGCAGAAGATAATATAATATTTAATGAAAATTTAAATATTAAATTAAAAAAATTAATTTGATATAAAACAAGAATAATGAAATTAATTTTGTTAGCATTATTTATTTTGTATTATAGATATGTCTAAAAGATATATGGTCTACTTTTTAATGAAATTGTGAAACTAATAAGATAGCACATAGACTATTTAGTTATATTGTTTAATTCTAAATTTAGTTCATTCAAAATTTCTATTATTATATTTAACTTAAATAATATAATATTTTGTTTTTTTATTAATATTATGTGATCCTGGGTATTATAGTTAGAACAAAAGTTTTTATCAAGATTATTGTCAAGTTAAGATTACAATTATTTTTTAGACTATAGGATTAGAATTATAGTTACTATTATGATTAGGGCTAAGATTTATATCATAGTTCATATTCTTTTAGGGATTTGGATTTGGGTTTAAAATTATGATTATGGTTCTCTTGAAAGTTTATATTGTGGTTGTAATTATGATGAAGGTTAGGGATTTCATTTAGATTCATAATTAGGGTTAGTGGTAGGATAATGATTTAGGTTTGTGTCACAATTATGGTTAAGATTAGGTTTAGAGTTTGGGCTATAATCTTGTTTTGTGTTAGGTTTTAATGTTTGGGTTAGGATTAGAGTTAAGATTAGGAAAATGTTACAATTATGGTTAGTATAAGGGATTACAACATACATATTACCATGGATTAGGATTAGGGGTAAGGTTAGAATTAGAGTTAGACTTTGGAACACATTTAATTTTATGGTTAAGCGTAGGGTTATGGTTAGGATAATGGTTTAGGTTTATGTAATAATCAAGGTTAGGGTTGTGTTTATAATCTAGGTTATGATCTTTTCCATAATTGACCTTCAAAATGTATTCAACGTACCTATTGCACACTAAGGTTTTGATAATGGTTAGGGTTATGGTTTGGATGTACATGTATGTTATATATTCATGTACTAGAACTGTAGATATGCAAATTAATGTACATTCTTGTACATGTATAATTTAGGATCTCCCCTTAAGACATGTCATTCAATTATATTATATAGTTAATTATATACTTAGATTAAGACATTAAAGTCTTTAGTATTCTCTTAGAATTACAATTTAGCATTTAAATCTAACATTTTAAGATAGATTAGTGTACAAAGATTAGGGTTTACTATTTAGGGTCATGGTTTAACATTTATGGTTTAAATGATTATTATTAAAAGGTTAGATGTAGAGGTTAAACATGGGTTTGTATCATTGTTAGAAGGATGGTTTAAAGAGGGTTAGGGTATGGGTTCACATCATTGTTAGTTCAGCATGGCTAGAGGGTTAGGATTTGTATTAGGGAATTTATGAAATTTATGGTTTTAGGGTTAGGATTTGTATTAGGGATCATCTAAGATTTGAAATTTAGGAGTTATGTTTAATCATCTAAGATTAGGGGTTATAATTTATGAATTTTATGGTTTTGCAGTTGGGATTATGATCATGTTTAGTATTTAGGGTCCTATTGTTTAACATTAAGGTTTAAGAGTTAAAATTTAAGTAATATATAAGATCTTTACATGTTCAAATATACTTGATGAACATTCTTTATGTTTGTATATATTCTAATCAGGTTATGTTAGATTATAATTAAAACTTTTATTAATTAAATATTCTAACATGTATTCTTTACGTCATACATGTTTTAAATTATATGTTCTAGTGTATGTACACATGTATGTTATATTCATACCTATATGCAAATTAATTGACATTCTTATATATGTATAATTTAGGATCTCCCCTTAAGACATGGACATTGAAAATTATATAACTAATTATAATATACTCTGATTATTAAGACATTAAAAATAATTAGACATTTAAACATGAATATTGAACACATACATGTATGCACGTCTATGTTAACATGAACATATTTACACGTACATTTATGAATTAAAATATACACTTTAATCTACATTCTTATACATATATAATTTAGGATCTCCCAAGTTAAGACACGTGTCATTAAATATAGTTAATTGTAAACTTAGTTATAAGATAAATTAAGATCAATAGTTCACACACACACACACACACACACACACTATACATATAAAAATATGAATTTATTAAAAACATGTATATACATCTACTTTTAACCATGAACAAATATACATGTACATCTATGTTCAAAATAAAAAATTATACATTCTAATCTATATTGTTACATGCACAATTTAGGATCTAGACCCTTAAGATATGTCATTTAATTAAACTTCTAAGATTAAGATATTAAGGTGAATTTGATATACATACATACATACATACATACATACATACATATATAACATTAATATTGAAAACGTACATGCCTATATTAAACATTAACATATATACATTTCTAATGTTTTTCTAATATTTTTAAAAATATTTTTCTAAATTTTATATTATTATAAATTTTATAATGTTTTTCTAATTTTAATTTTAATTTTTTTCTAAAATTTATATTATTATAAATTTTTAAACGTTTTTGTAATGCTTTTTCTAAATTTGTTTTCTAAAATTTATATTAAATTATAAATTTTCTAATATTTTTGTAATTTTTTTTCTAAATTTTATATTAAATTCTAAATTTTCTAATGTTTTTGTAATATTTTTTTAAAAATTTTGTTTTCTAAATTTTATATTAAATTATAATTTTTTTAATATTTGTCTAATATTTTATCTAATGTTGTTCTAAATTTATTTTGTAATTTTTTAAAATCTTTTTCTCTAAATTTTCTAATATTTTTAAAATATTTTTTCTAAATTTTCTAATATTTTCAAAATATTTTTTCTAAATTTTCTAATTTTTTAAAATGTTTTTTCTAAATTTATTTTCTAACTTTTTTATTAAATTATAATTTTTCTAATGTTTTTGTAATTTTTTTAATTTTCTAATATTTTTTTTCTAAATTTGCTAATATTTTTAAATAAATTTTCTAATTTTTTTTTATAAATTTTTTAATTTGTGTTTATTATTATTTTGTCTAAATTTTATATTCAATTATAAATTCTCTAATGTTTTTGTAATATTTTTTGTAAATTTGTTTTCTAAATTTTCTAATTTTTTGTAATGTTTTTTCAAAATTTATTTTCTAATGTTTTTGTAATATTTTTTCAAAGTTTGTTTTCTAATTTTTTTCCTAAATTTTATATTATAATTTTTCTACTATTTTCCCTAATGTTTTCTAATATTTTATTGTTTTCTAAATTAATATAAATAAAAAGTAAAAATTTTAAATTAACATTTAGATAAACTAACATTCAAATATGCTTAAAAAACATTAAAAAATGCATTGAAAGCATTAAAAAATGCTTTAAAAATGTTTAAAACGTTGAATTAATAATATTTCGGCATACTTGAAGATGAAGAATCCGAATGAAAGCGACAAGCGATGCTGGTGGGGGCAGTAAAAATCGTATGTTCGCCCAAACCCGTGAGTCAACAGTAGTCGCCGTTAAAATGAAATGGAAAAAGTTAAAAACGCGGTTTTAAGCTCTGGAAATGTTCCTTCCATATGTTCGCATGAACATATTATATAGGTTCGCATAAACATGCCATACCAAATACAACAAGCCAAAATCACGATTTGACAAACTTTTTGAAGTTTCTTTGTTCCACTAAAGTGGAACCCATTAGTGTGGGTTCACCCATATACATACATATATGTACATATACATGTGTGTGTGTGTGTGTGTGTGTGTGCATGTACACACACACATATGTGTGTGTGTGTGTACATGTACATATATACATGTACACACACACACACACACACACACACACATACATGTACATGTATAAATATACATGTACTTGTGTATATATATGTATATATGTACATATATGCACACATATATGTGCGTACATGTATATATGCATGTATATATACATCTATGTATATACATGTATATATATATGTATGTATACACACACAAATATTTATGTATTTGTATTTATTATTATATTACCATCACAAATATATATATATATATATATATATATATATATATATATATATATAATTCATAGTAATAACAATAAGAATGCTTCAATCTGAATGAAGCTATATTCTTAACAAAGTAAATTCCAATAAGAATAATAACATTCTAAATGCATCAATGCTTTTCATTAGATTTATATAAGAATTTTTGCTTCTAAGTAATGGAAATTTGAGAAATTAGATGAAATAAATCTAATTTTGAGTTCAATTCATTATGAGAGGAATTAAATAATTTAGTTGAAAAAGATACATGCTTGGTCATAATTGTTTACCAATATGTATAGAGATGAGACATTTCACATATTAAAAAAATCACAAAGCTTTCTCGGTAAATCTCAAGCTTTTGTTGTCATATTCCATGTTTCTCTTCTTATTTAATCAATGTGAGGACAGTGGGGACAACCAACTATTTTCATTGAACCAAGTCCTTGTACACAACTAACAATAAGTAAAATTGAAATTTAAAAATTATGTACAAATAAGTATATTGCTCAAATATCACATAGCATATGCAGTATTAACTTATGGTGTAAGTGCTAGTATATGTGATATGAAGATTTTAATTTGATAACTCAAAAATATGAATGGTGAAATTAAATAGCATATCATTATGCTCTACAAGCATATTCAATAGCTACACTACAAACATTTAATTAGAATTTAAAAATGACCATTTAAAAAGTTTCCTTCTATAATTCATTAATATGAATGGTAGAATTAAATAACATATCATTTTGCTCTCCAATCACTTTCAATTAGCTTTCAATCAATCAAAGTACAACCACTTAATTAGAATTAAAAAATGGAATATTTGGTAACTTAAAATATTTCAGTCAATAATTCTAATAAATTTAGGTTTTTGCTTGATTCTAAATTAGGAAAGTTTTTCATTATTTAGGAGTGTTGAACTTAAGAACATTTTCTAAGCTATCACCTATGTTTCAATGAATTGTATAACAAGATAGCTATACCATTTAGATATAATAGATTTTATTAAAATTTCAAAGCAGCATATAAGTACAAAATAATAACAGAAATTTAGGGGCTTAAACAAGTTTACGAGATCAACGATTCCTCTAGCTTGGCAGTTCAGAATGTAAAAATAAAAATAAATATATATATATATATATATATATATTTTTGATGGACGGTTCAGACCTGCGAGGTAGCGCAGCGAGGCACAAGCCTGCGAGTTACCAACTAGCGAAGGCCACCATTAACAGTTTTAGGTACCTGATACGGGCCTACACGTGCCTGAATACTGAACACCTCTTCGGCTAAGAGCCAAGGACTGAACCAAATTTGCCCGGGGCACGATCCCGGCCTCATCCCTTATGATGTCTATGGGCCTTGCACTCAGCAAAACTTGATCCCTGGTGGGCTCTTTATGAGCCATTCAACTTCATCAGTAGACCAAGGAAAAATATTTGATCACCGCATCCAATATAAACACCAAACTATATCTGTCAGCATTGGGTTTATCGTGGGCTTTAAGTTCCTCTGCACAATTTCACATTACTCCACGCCTCTGACAGATTTAAAGTCTGCAGCTCGGCCGACTCGATTCATCAAAAACAGTCATCATTAAATGCTCCCGAATAAGATAAGGAAATCAGAAAGCAGAGAGGAAGGGGGAAATCAATTACAATAGGGCACAGTTAAGGGAAGGATTGAGAGGAAAGCCCAGATCGACCCTACAGATAGATGGCAGTTTAGCGGCCTTGCCCCAGTTAAATACGCCGCCGCCAGCGGTGGCGATACTCTGAATACACTCGCACAACTGGCGCCTCTGCTCGCTGCTTTTGGCATTGCCCTGCAACCTCCGTAGGCCGTTACAACACCCCTCCGTAGGCTGTGGAGCATTATTCACTGCGAAAGGAAGGCACGGAATAAACTCCGTAAAGCAGGAGACGGTTGCCTCTGCCCCGTCGCCACTTATCACCATCGCTGCCAAAACGAAAGCCAATTTCCACACGCTCTTCATTGAAAATGGCTATGGTTGGGGGAAAGGGAAAAGCGGGGTTGGAATATATAGAGCTTTTGGTGCAACATCGTACGCGATTTTCTGTCCAGGCGCGGTAATCGCGTATTGAAGGTTGAAAATTGAGATTCTTGCAAGGTGTTGGTTGTAAGAGATTGCCGCAGATTGATCTTTGTACGACGTGTGGCCTTTGTGGCTTGAAAAAGAATACTCCCTGCGGCTTGAACAAGTTTCATTCCTGAATGCAGGGGAACCTTGAGATTGAAGCTTAATTTGAGACCATGCTTAAGATGGAAGCGAAGCAAATGTGTCAAATTTGAGGTTGAGTGCGAATGAAGGGTACGTCATGTTCTTTCATGTGGGTGGCTAGGTAAAGTTCTCTTTGACGACTTCCACGGTTATTTTTTATTTTTGTGATGAATTAAATTAAAATTTTAAAGATACATATTCACAACATAAGGGCGGGCGATATAGGATCACCCTGCAAGTTCAAACGGCCCAAGGCCGAAGATCAACTATTGATCAAAAAACATATATAAATAGAAAAATAAAACTTCAGGCTGCAAGAGTAGTGCTAGTCGAAGGAGGGGCTTTGTCATCAAAACCCCAAAAATCCATGGGGTCATTGGTTGGCTTAGGGGGAGCCCAATTGTCCGCAGCAACATCTTTGTCTTTATCTTTATCTTCCTCGGCCTTGGGAGGAGAAATGGCTAAATCCAATTGGGGGAACACCCACTTAGGGTCATGGTGAGTAGCTGGCCAACCCGCATCAGTAGCAACAGGGGAGCCACCAGGGACCAACCCAAGCCTAACCTCTGAGTGGTGATGGCCACCAAAGCCACCACTAGGAGAGCAGCGATGAGGCTGCGACCTGGGGGTCTGCGAGCGGTGAGCAGAATTGCTCTGGACTCTTCGATGACCTCGAGGAGGAGTGCGGCCACTAGATAAAGCATCCAGAGGTACTCGAGCAATCGTACAAGGAGCATATCCCTAGTGAGCAAGTAGCTCTTGTAGGTGAGCTTCTTTCAACGCAACTTTGTTAGTTTGTACTTGTATCTGCATCATGACATTATTACATATACATGCTTTAAAGTACATCACAACATAAATATCAAGAAAACTGTGAGAGAATAAAACATCATTGCGATCTTTGTAGATTTTAAACAATATCTCCATTTTGAAAGCATGCTAAATTTGGGCATATCTAAAAGGGAGTCTGGGAGCATCACCCAGAACCACCATATGCCAAGTGAAGGCCTCTACATGAAAAGGCCTAAAAAAATCAAAAATCCAAAGCCAATAATTCTGAGCTCTTCTGCAAAACCAAAAAATATGTAGAAAGCTTTCAAGTTGGCCACAAAAAAGGACATCTAGGATCAGGAACTCCAAGATGCCGGAGCCGAGGACCCAAAGGTAAACCCTGGAAGAGGAGACACCAGGCGAAGTGAGTAATCTTTGGCTCAGTGATAGCATATTAGATAGTGGCAAATCCAAGACTCCAAGTCTTATGTGAAGAATGCAAATGAAAACAATGATTGAGGGTATCAACCATTGGAAGATGGGGCACCAGCCATCGATACCCTAGCCTAGGTTTGTAACTGGTCATTGGAGTGGCAGGCTACCACTTCCAATCTTTCCACCAAGGGTAGGATGAGTGAATTCCAAGCTTGTGTAACAAATTGGGAGGAACCATAGAAACTAGAAGATCAATTGTCTGTTGATCTGGATGGATAAGTCAATACTGCACCTGTAAGTCCTCCCATGAGCAAAGGCTCATTGTAACTCTAGAGAATAAATCTTTGGATGTCTTGGTACCTTAGCAAAATAAATGCAAAGCACTAGCCCCTTGAACCTTGGCTAAAGGCACCCCTTGAGTGGCAAACAAGGGCGACCATCATAGGTCTTGTTGATTCATCGAGAGTCCATCTTTGAATCCATTACCAACCCAATGAAGCCAAGGCTTAATGGCTTCCCATGATTTCCAAATGCTCCTAGCAACAAAGGTGCCCTGAATTTGAACAGGTTTAGAAGTCACAAGAAGGGTTTGAAACCCAATCCCTTTCTAGGCTGGGTGGTTAACTAGAAAGCCTAAAGAAATACAATGACGTAATAATTTTTTCCAGGTCTCATCTCCAGTGAGAGCCCGTATGACCCATTTGGCATAGAGGGCTATTCCTTGTTTATGAGTGGAAAGCAGACCAAGACCACTAGAATCCTTGGGTAAACAATAGAAGTCTCAAGCTAGTCTGTGAAAGCCATGATGCACAACATCAGAGGCCTAGAGAAAGTCACTAGGAAGATGTTCAAGCTTAAGGTATGAGGCTTTAAAGGGAGCCCAACAGGAGGAATAATAAACATGAGTAGCAACAAGACTTTTGGAACATATTTGGAACTTCCTCGCAAGTGAAAGGGGCTTAGTGATTCAATATTTCAGCTTCTTCTCAATTCGAGCAAACACATCATTCCACAACTCCACAGGAGATGCTTGAAAAGAAAAGGGAATGCCCAAGAATTAAAAAAATTCATCGTATTGGACCCATTTCCATCCATATTGTTGCAACCAGTGAGGGCCTGGTAGAAAAGATTGTTGGTAGCAAAGGGTTTTGTCCCATTGGATGGTTGACCCTTAAGCAAGACAAAAGGTATCTAAACACTGCAAAGAATTGGTAATATTCTCCTCATCCTTAAGGAAAGAATCATCTGTAAAATGGCCGTTAACCAGTTGGGTGGTAGACTGTGGTAAAGAAATAGCACACACTAGCCCTCAAGAGATGGCATTGGCCAGCAGATAGCCAAAGCCCTCGGCTACCAACACATAAAGAGAAGGTGCAAGAGGAAAACCCTGACAGATAGATCTAAAGAGCCCAAAAGCTTCAAATTGGCATCCATTAATGGAAATGCAAGTAGAAGCATCCCCAAATAGCATCTGCACCAATTGATAAAATACTGGGCCAAAACCCAAAGCTTGAAGCATAGCAAGAATAAAGGGCCATTCAATACGGTCATATGCTTTGGTGAAGTAAATCTTTAGGAAAAGAGCCTACTATTTGGATTGCTTGGCCCATTCCATTCCTTCCCACATAGCAATGATGTTGTCCAAGATATAGCGAGACTTGATGAAACTAGTTTGTTTAGGTTGAACAATCTGAGGGAGCAAATGCCAAATTTTAAGAGAGAGGGCTTTGGCAATGATCTTGTATGAGACATTCAACAAAGTGATGGGCGTCCATTGCAAATTTTTTTAGGATCTCCAACTTTAGGTATGAATTTAATATTCACTTTGTTGATAGTGTTGCCTAATGATTTAGAATTGTAAGCTTCAAGATAAACCTAAAGCAAGTCAGGAGCAATGTCATCCCAAAGCATTTTGTAGAATTCACAAGGGAAGCCATCACATCTAGGGGCTTTGTCATCATCCATGGATAAGATAGCTTCCTTTGAGTCTGCAAGAGTAAGCCTTTGTTCACAAAAGGCATGTTGCTCAGGAGTAGGCCTATTGGGAGTAACATCAAGGCAGGCTTGCAACACTTGATTGCACGCAATAGACGACCCTTGAGCCATAAAAACCTACACATAGTGACACACAAAAGCTTGGAGAATATGAGGCATGTCAGTGAGAACCTACTGATTTTCACGAATGCACTTAATACCCATAGTAGAGCGATGAGCCCTTGAAGCACTATAAAATTCCTTGGAAGCCTGATTGCTGACCTCCAAACCAATGGAGACAGGCTTTGATCTGAGCTCCCCTGGTAGCATAGCTATCTGCAACCTGCTTTTGGTGCCGAAGGTTGGCAAGCCAAACTTGGAGATCAGTATCAAATAGATTCATGGCAAGAGCCTTGGAGGTCATACGCAAATTGAGCGTAGTGGCTTCATAAGATGGCTTGCGGTACATAGCAAGTTGTCTGCTGTAAATGTGAAGAAATCTCATAGTATGAAGGATGGCATCATTCCACCATTTGATCTATTCAAGGTGATTGTAGGGTTGAGGCTCAAGATTCCAAAAATGTAGGATATGAGCAACAGTTGGTGGATGAGACAACAAAGAAATGTTGAGGTAAAACTGAGTTTTATTTGGGCAAGGATGAGTTGACTGCTAGGTGATGGAAAAGAGGATGGGGGAGTGGTTTGACAATGTCATATTAGGAAGAGGAATGATAGGCAAGGCATGCTTTTCAGAGAAAGAGAAAAATGACTGCACAGAAATCATAGCCATGTCAAGTCTTTTAAAAGCTATGTTAGATCCAATGAAGCATCGAAACAAAAAAGACCTAACTTGCTCTGCATGTAAAACTAGGCTTCCCATTCACCAGTTACCCATCTAAAAGGCAGAAGGCCATCCTTGTTAGAGGCTAGCTCAACCATATTAAAGTCCCCATGTCGTAGGTGACAAATGATCTGCCAACCAATGCCACAAGTGTGAGTGCTCAATAGCATCATTGGGAGCATAAATGTTAACAATACCAAGAGAATGATTCTGAAAAGACAACAAAATCCAAACCACCCTATGTAAAGGATCAAAACCATGCGGAACAACAGAGGAGATCAAATGAGGGGAGAGAAGAGTAACAACACCACCTTGACCAACTTCATGCTAAGAAGCAAAAATGACACTATCCAACCAAATAACACGATAGGCTGAGGTAAGGAGAAACCCAACAACTTTAACTTCCTAGAGGCAAAACACATCAAGATCAAACTGACGCTTGGTATCACGCACATAATATTTTCTAGGAAGGTCTTTCAACCCCCACACATTTCATGACATGCAATTCATGATAAACTAACTTGCATGTCATCCTCATCCCCAAGAGAGTAGAAACTATTGTGCAAAAAGGAAGGAGGCTCAAAGAGGGGTCATCAATAGTTGTGACCCTTCGAAGCTTCTCCCCATTGTCAAAAAACTCATTGTGGCCATCTGGGTTGCAAGATCAACGAAGCTTTTGTTGAGCAATCATTGATGCAACTTGTGGTGTTCGAGTCCAAAGAGGACACAGATTTGGGGTATGAACAACCACTATCCCTTGGCCTCTAGGGTTTGAAATAGGAGACAAAGGGAGCAATGGAACTAGGGATTCATGGGGTATTTGGCTTGAACTAGATTTACCATGATCCATAGGCACAGAGCTTGCCTTTGCTACAACCGAACCTTTCTCTTTTTTCACCACCATAGTCCATTCATCTTTCTTAGCGGTCAGAGCAAGCTTAGTTTCCAAAGTAGAGGGACTGTTACAATCCAACAAGGGATAATCCCTAATCTTATGCTAAACTGACTAGCATCGGTAGTAGGTATTCAAAAGATTAAGGTAAAGCATCAAGTGGAGGTGGTACCACCTATTTGTATGTCCATTGTATTTTTGAGGTCCCTAGATAGGTCAACCTCAACACAAACCCTACATTGGGGATGAGCAATGAAAAACTTGTTTGGTTCAAGGCAAATAACCTTGCCAATAGTTTGCGTAATAGTAGGTAAAAAAGACTAGCAAGGGATGGAAAACCCAGGGAACTCCACCCAAATGAGTACCTTAAGTTTTCAATCATCGAAAATAGCAAAATCTCATGACCAATGGTGAAAAACTAGGAGAGGAGACCTTATAGTTCATTGGCCTCACACAAAAACATGTTTGGCTTGGCTTGCATTGCCAAAGTGAAAAAGGAAAAAGCCTCTAGTAAGGCTTTGAATGCCTTCAATGCAAACACCCTTAGGTGGCAAACCTTAGAAACCCATTCTTGTAGCATGTTTTTAGAAGGAGTACAACCCAAAAAATACCCAATAAAGGTTTTTTGTTCTAACTAGGTGCATGCACTATCAAACTCCTTAGCATTCAAAATAATATCAAGAGAGAAATTACCTCTTGGAACACTTTGGGAACAAACTTGTTTGGGCATTTGGTCAATGAAGCCATTAACTCTAGTAGTAGTAGCAACTCCAGCACCAGCATCAATTGCTAGGTTGGAGAAGGCTGAACTCATTGTAAATGAAAATAATCCCATAGTAAATGCGGTATGACAAATAATGGAAACCAACAAGGATTTAGATGGAGGCTGTACAAACCCTAGCAGAGCTCATAGCAACTCTCACACACATATTTTTATCCCATGGTTCACTTTTAAAAGTATTACTATTTTTTATCATGTGTATGTTGTATTAATTCAATTTATTTTTATTGAGGAAATCAACAAGAGTCAAATTAATATAAACTATGGCCAAATGAAACAATCAAAGCTAAGATATAGCAAGAACTAAGGGTTCTAATCTTAGAAAAAAGGATTTTCTTTTAATAAAGATGGAAGAGGAAGAAGAGGTATTAAGACTTTTTCATCTTTTATTATTGATAATAGTCTTCACAATATTATCTACTAAATTCTCAAAAGGAAGAGGAAGAAGAGGAGGCAGTCTCTATTTAAGGAGATAGACAACTTATCAAAGGATGAATAAAAGGAGGAGATGACAAGAGGTGACAAACTATTATTGAATAAATAGCAATAATTGATAGAGAAACAAGAAGAGCATAAATAAATAAATAAATGAACCTTAAATGGAACTACAAAAGGAACATCAAGATCACTTGTAGGGATTCCACAAAATCTCGTGAAGTAGCAACCATAGAAGAGGCAAGATTCAAAACTATCAAGTGATCATCATAAGCATTCTTCTACCAAGTAGTACATCCATTTTTAGACAATTGGGAGAGTAATCAAAAGCCAAATGTTGCCTAGCAAATTAACAATGACAATAGAAAATAGACAAACCTTGGCAAAAATTTGCTAGAAATATTCATTTCTCATTATATCATGCCCAAAAACCACTGTTGGTGGTCTTAACACAAGGAAGATAACACCACATTCTCTAGGGTGACGAGATAATAAAAGAATGGAAAATCTAGGTAAAACTAATGGAAATTCTTCTAGGAGCCAAAGGATCCAAAACCACCACCCCCAAAACCACATATAGACACCTTAGCACCTGAGTTGGAAATAATAGGGAGCCCTAAAGTAGGGACTACAATGCGATCTAACCCAGAGTCAATGCTATAAGTCATGGTAGGAAGAAAACACTATCTGTAACATAGATTGTATCAATATGAAACTCCAGACCTACAACATGGATGATGTTATCAACAAAATAAGGAGGATCCAAGGTAAGAAAACCTTTGGCACACCCAACAATGAGATTAGGGGCCAAATTGATGGTCATAGAGTGTATGAAGACACTATGAGAGGAGTGGGTAGAAACCATGGTTGCAGAGCATTCAAAAACCATCTCTAGTTTTAAAATTCACATTTTCTAAGAATATAACCAATCAAACATTTTCTATCTTGTTTAGAAGTATTTATTATAGGACTATTATAATTACAATCACATTGATGACTCTATACTACCTTTTGTATCCTTATGCTAGAAAGTGATAACCTCAAAATGCTAAGATCATTCCTAGACCCACCTTAATCATTTAGGTTATATTTATGATTTAAAAATCTGCCTACATGTCTCTATTATGAATCAAAGACTTCATGGTCTATATCTCTATAATTATTTTAAATAAATTAACTCCAAATATATAAACCTACACTCGTGTTGGTGTGTTACCTGTCTACTTATTTTATCACAACTATGTATACGAGGGATTTCTTGTATTAATTTAAATCATTTAAATTTTTTATTCAATTTGTAATTTGTAATTGTTTTGATTGATTAAATCTAGAAGGGTCAAATCCATAATAGGCATCTAATGAGAAGTTAAGCAACAAAAATGTATAAGAATTTTAATAAGAGTTAAGAACTAATGAAAACCAAGGCTATGATATTGCTATCAGGGTTTAACTATGAAGTTTTGGAGTCAAACTCATTGACCCAGGTTTCATAAGTAGTGATCAAGACAAATCCTTCTCTCATGAGAATAAATGGAACACTTAGCACTCATTAGATCTAGGTGATGCTCACCGAGGTGAAGCACTAGGAATTCTCGAGAGATCACCATCCTAGTACCACTCTATGTTGAGCATGCTTAAAAGAGTCATCCTTTTAAAACATGTGAAATAGGGGAGAATAAGTATTAAGACTCTCCCTTTATCTATTAATAATTGTTTAGACTTGATATTATCTTTTGAATTCTCTTAAGGGGGATAAAGAGGAGGATGTCCCCCTTAAGGAGAAAAACAACTATTAAAGGAGAAACAAAAGGAGAGGGAAAATGGTGACAACTTGGCACTAAAGAACAAACAATAGCTGATGGAGAAACAAGAAGAGTACGAAAAATAAAAAAATGAACCATAATTAGAACCACACAAGGGGAAATCTACTCCTTGGTAGGGCACTTGTGAACTAGGGGCACCCATAGAAGAGGCTAGATTCACAATTGTCAAGTGATTATGAGAAAAATTCTTCCACCAAGTACTAGACATTTCCTAAGAATCCAAAGAGCAAGCCAATTCCAAAAGTCCACTAGAAAAGAAGCAATAACAATGGAAAATTGACAAACCATTACAAAACAATAGATAGAGATCTTAATGTTTCATCACATTGTGCCCATGGAGCACCATAGGGGGGTCTTAACACAATAAAATGATGATGTATTCTCTAGGTTGAAGGATTAATAAAAGAATGAGAAATGTAGAGAAAACTCTTCCATGAGAAATATGATCCAAAGCCGCCACTCCAACACCACCTATAAACACCGTAGAGCCTGAGTTGCAACAACTAGGAATCCCTAAAGTGGAAACTACAGTACCATCTAACTCCAAGCTCATGCTATGAGCCATGGTAGGAAAAAGCACCATTTGCAACATAAAATATAACATTAGAAAACTCTATGCCCACAACATGGATAGAATTAGCAACAAAATAAGGAGGTTTCAAGGTAGGAAAACCATTAACACACCCAATAATGAGATCACCATCTACAACAATGATTGTGGGCATACAAGGCCACTGTAATAGGAGTGTGTGGGAACCATGGATGTAGAGCACTAAAAAACTATCTCTACTTTCAACCCATAATTTTAATCAATGTAATCAATGAAACATTATCTAGTTGGTTGATAAGTATTGATATTATAACTATTGTGATTGCAATCACAGCGATGACTCACAACCACTCATATGCTTATACTGAAAAGTGATAACATTCCAACACCAAGGTCATTCCTATAACAAAACCTTAATCATTTAGGTTATATTTACAATTTTCTTTTTGAAAAATAGTCCTTTTCTATTAATAAATAATATACTAAGATTACAATTCACAAAAAAGTGCTCATAGTTTCTTTCCTAAAAGTCAAAATAATTAATCATCTTCTCTCGTATGACGAATTTTTATCTTTCTTTTGAATCACAACTATTCCTTAATATTTTTCCTTTAATTCTAATCTAATTACATCAAAGAAATGTAAAATACATTTCAAACAAGTCTATTTGAAGATTCTTTCCAGCATTGGTGTATGAACAAAAATCACATTATTCCAACACCATATATTCCCATAATAATTAGACATAAGACGCATACATCATTTATGCATAATATGAATAGCCTTAAATTGTATCACCCACACTAAAATGGGTATTCTTCTATGCCTCAAACAAACACATGAGGACTATGATTAAGAATACATAGTCTATAGATAGCATGCTCATATCCACATCACAAATATATGAAGTGTTCATCTTAAAAATAAACTATAATATATATCGTTTAACTAATTTAAAAATGTAAGATTTTATTAAAAATAAATAGTAATTACAACCTTACAACAAGTATATCTTCTTTCTCATTTACAAATAAACAAGCTCATAAGTAAATCTTTTCTAGAAAGGAATCCCTAGTGCATGTCACACTAGACTCTAGGTCTTTTTCCCTTTTCTAAATCCTTTGCCAACTATAATGACAATAGATTTCTTATTATAGTTTCTATATGGGAAGTACAAGCACTTGTTAGTGCAATACATGCACACTATTTAAAGAGCACAAAGCATAGTAACATAAATCATCCAACAACTATCTTGGTGGCTTTGTCATGGACCAGATTTAGGAAGCTTAGGTAATCCTGTTCATCAAAACATATTTCAATGGGAATCATAGCTTAGGTATTGCATAGTGATTGTTGTTTTAATGAGAATCATATGATAACATAGTATATCAACATTTGGGTCTTGCTAAATATATGATGAGCAACATAATTATTTTATTTCCATAATAACTTTAGCTAAGTTAAAATGAATAAAGTGATGCCTGAAGGATAACAAGAAATGATCAAAGTCCAAAGTTTAGAGGATGTGATGGTTCAGCTAGAATGTTTCTCGTTGAATTTAATGATAGAAAAGCTATCCATGTTTATAATTTTATTGACACATAGATCATGGAAGTTCAATTGGAAAATATTTTAAAATATTTTTAAAATTATTACAGACTTAATAAAAGGTTATCTATTGTGGCATATGTAGGTTACCGATAGTTTGAAGAATCTAAAATCACATGCATTGGTTCTTGGATTGTTTAAGGTTGAAGAGTATAAACAGATTTGTGAAGGGTGTGCAAAAGGGAAGCATCCAAGGGAATCATTTCCAAAAGACAATGCATGGAGGTCCCAACACCCACTTCAGCTTATTCATTTAGATTATTGTGGTCCAATGCAAATAAAAAGCTTGAGTAAGTCATCATATTTCATTACTTTTATTGATGATTACTCACGCATGTGTTGGGTGTATTTTTTGAAGACTAAGGATGAAGCCTTTGCTAGATTCAAGAGGTTTACAACTCATGTAGAGAATGAGAAAGGGAACACAATTAGATGTTTGAGAATAGATCATGGAGGAGAGTTTTTCTCAAAAGGTTTTTAGAATTTTTGTGAGATGAATGGGATCAAAAGGCAACTCACAACTGCATAAACACCTCAACAGAATGGAGTGGCTGAAAGAAAGATTCATACTGTAGTATAAATGGCAAGGAGTATGTTGCAAACCAAGGGTTTGAACAATTCTTATTGGGCTGATTTAGCTGCTACAATTGTATATATTTTTAATAGGAGTCCTACAAGTGCCCTAGATAAGATGACTCCATATGAAGCATGATATGAGAAAAGGCCTAATGTAAATCATTTTAAAGTTTTTGGTTGTTTGGCTTATGTTCACATCCCTGATCAGAATAGGCAAAAGCTAGATGCTAAAAGTGAATCATATATTTTTGTGGGCTATAGTGAGGAAAGAAAATCTTTCAAATTATTCAATCCTATTACTAATAAAATTGTTGTTTCAAGAGACGTGATTTTTGATGAATGAGGAGTTTATGGTCATAAAAAAAGCCATGTTGAAAAGCCAAAATCAATTTTGGATGATGGTGTTATTGATGATAATGATAATGAACAGCCAGCTAATGGATCTATTTCAAGATCACCAAGCCCACTAAGTAACCCCTCACCAATCTCAAGAGCAAGTCCATCCTTAAGTCCTCCAAAAAAAGTATGATGATTAATGTTGTTGTTCAGTGAAGAGAAAGAAACTAAAATCAACATGCAGCTTCAAAATTGATTGGACTCCACTTCAAACTCCAACTCCACCACTTCAACTCCACCATTTCACAATAATTTCTAGTTTTTCAATTACCAAATATGCCGCTATTACCTCAGTTTAGGAGTAGTTTAATTTAGTGTTTAAACAACGAGCGTGCTTTACATATCGCATGCATTAGATTATGTTTTTGAATGCATTGTAGTTTAGTCTTAGTTCCTTCTTTTCCCATATGTAATCATTGGCATGAATAATGCAATTATTTTAGTTTTCATTCTTTAATTTAAAGGCAACAGACTGTCTTTCTTTTGTAATAGTTTCCTTCATTTAGATTGAATAAAAGATTATGATTCTGTCCCCAAAATAGAGTATTCTCTGTTCAAGAGCAGAGTAACTTATTTTTCTTTCATATATTGTTGTTTTTGGGTATTAGACATTACTCTTTTTGCTATCATTTGGATTCTATAGGTTTCTACAAGAATGTACCAACATATTTGGAGGTTACTAATAGAATTAGAATGTACCAATATATTATCTAACACTCGCTATTGAGAGTAGAAGGTAGAAAAGGATTTGAAATCATGCTTCACAAAATATATATTCTCTACATTTGTCATTATTAGAAAGAAAAATAAACAACAAAAGCAAAAATGTCAAAAATGCTTCTCATACAAAGTACTATCCTAAAACAAGAAGTTAACTTGAGATGATGGAAATTCTTCCATCCTCAAATGCTGCAAAACTAGCATCGACAATGCAAGCAACATTACCTTCTTTGTTGGATTGGTCTTTTAGCTTTCCTTAAGAACATCACTAGCTGTAGTTCCAAAAAATCCATATTTGTGACCTTTTTCTTCTAATAAGAACATTTATTACATCTCTTTTATGTTTGTTCGACCACCTTTTATTTCTTCATGAGTATAATGCCTTGTCTACTAGATGATCTTCTATCACTTCTTTCATCTTCTTTTCTTTGAATAGAAGAGATGAAATCATATCCTCTAGAGTCCATGAAGTGATTTGACTAAGTGTAAAGACAACATTATTATATTTGGAAGATAAACTATTTAATAGAATGGTCTTAGCATCATCAACATCAACATGACCTTAACTTTTGATTTGACATTGTGATGCCATTCTTCATCTTGAAGCTAAACAACTAAAGTTTCAAGGAAAATTTAACATTAACAGATTTTTGCTCCAAATAGCTTGTTTAAATTTTCCTAAATATATGTAGATGATTTGTCTAAACCTACATGATGAAGCTGAAAGTCTGCAAGAGCAATATCAATGATAGCCTTGGCTTTTTCATCTCTACTCCTCCACTTCAGTAATTTACTTGCATCTTTAGGTAATTTTTCCTTGCCGCTTACTATTTCCCATAAGTTTTTATTCATCAATTTCATTTTTTTATATTTTCCATGTATGAAAATTAAAAGTTGAATATTTATATAATAGAATCTCCATTGAATAACAACCCTTTCACTGTCAAATAACCACCAAACATATAATGCTATACAGGAAATATAACTCTACTTGAATTCATATAAACTCCGGTATATAAAAGCGGTAAAACAAATGACATCAAATTTAGTGCTCTACAATAACATTCTACTCTCTGTATCACCAATTTGTACGCTATTTCTGGTTTTTAACCAAATCATTTGATATCAATAAGCCCATACCATCAACAATATTCTCACCGACTGACTTGCTCTTTGTTTGGGTCTAGTCAATTTCATGTTCACTTGAAATTATCCCCATCAATGAGATGGTTATGATTAGGGCTTCATCAGTTATTCTCAACACGAGTTGAATAGAGCTGTACACGATAGGATTGATTGGTATTGCCATTCCATTAGAAGAAACTTGCAAGATAAGAGAGATGGTGTACTTATCTAAACTCTGTCAGTTAACCTAACAGACTACTCAGACTCTGCCACCAAGCCAGACACTATTCAGCCACTGCCGTCAACCCAGACATCATCTCTGCTCAGCCCACAATGGAAACTTGCATCAACCATTTTCAAAATGTTTACAATGCGGCTGATATGGATTATTTGGTTAATCTCTAGGAGTCTCTTGTAAACATGGTTAGTATGGGAGTGAGTGACAGAGACCTCAAACTAATATGAGACTTTTGTCTGATGACTGCAAATTCAAACGGAGTCTTACTACATAAGCATCTAAATCCTTCGTTGCTTCTCTAATACCAAATGAAAGAGAGTACATTATATAGAATAATGTATTGTGGTAACTGTACGGACAGTTCGACAACCGATAACTAGTTACACAACAATGTATTATGATTATGCCAACAGGCTCGTGAAATAGGTTATGGAGCATATTATGGGGATATTCAACTGGCTATAAATGTTAGGGATTAAGGTTAGGTATCTTTTAGAGGTGGTAAATATATTTTCTCAAGTCTAAATTATACTTGAGTGCACTCAGACCTCTATAATATTAATCTATTACAAAAAGAAGTTTATGCTCATAGATAGATACATATACATAATATCATGAATTATTAATTGACACATTCTTTAAATTTTTAATAGTATAAATCTTCTTTGATTAATAAATTTGGAATTTTTAAAAGTTTTTTACATTTTTTTAGAATTTGAAAGATTTTGGAATGAAACTTGTTATTGTACAAACATGTATTGTATTGAAATAAAAAGAGATACAACAATACATCAAATGTAAAGATACACACATACTTGAAAACATCATAACATATATAAACTTCATGGTAGGATTCTACAATAGAATCTAATTTTCGGAGTAGGATTCTACAATAGAATCTAATTTTCGGAATATTAATGTCTATGTTGTAATGATTAGCCTATAATTATGATTTTTCCATCTCAACACTTTGACATGAATTGTCATTATTCTATTTAGAAGTTTCATAAATACAAAACATAAACTTATATTGAAACGTTGTATTCAACTTTTTATTTAACACATTAGTACAAAATTTACAAATAACATATATACTCAATTTAAAACACTAATTTTAATTTATTTTACCTCTTTCATGACTTTCTTTTGATTAAGCATCAAACTATATCTTGCCTTTTTAAATAAATTTATAAATTTTACCTGCTCCTTAAACAAACTCTCAAATTCCTAAAGTTAATTTTTCCAAATTCTTAAATTCTAAATTTCTTATATTATTGAACAACAATCCATACTCTATAGAGTTTGAGATCTTAATTGACTATTATACCTTATATAGTCATCTCTTTAAGGGCCTATTGGTTTGCTGGAATAGGAATAGGAAATGTTTTCTCCATTTGGTACTCCAAATCAGAATAGAGAATAGGCATACATATTCCAATTTTGTCCCAGAAATGAGCATATGTCCATTCCAAAATTTTTTTTTTATTAAAATAGCCATTCCCATTCTCAATAATAATTTGTCAAATTATGAAAGATCGCGAGGTCTTATTAGCCTATTTCATTTTTTCGATTTCAGTGGGCTTTGGACCTTGGATGAGGGTTTATGATGTTGAATATTGTCTCTCCTTTCCATTTTTCCAAACTTGTGTCTGATTGTAAGGTTTTTTAAAGTCAAGGTACACACTTTTGATCTTAGTTTGGATTTGTGACCGCCCTATGCTCAATGTGCCCTATGTTAATGTTGTAGAAAGTTGTTTCATTTTCACTCATAGGGCTATTTATACTACTAAAATGACAATGGTTATCATGGCATTAAAGAAAGTTAAAGCTCAAATTAACTCCATACTTTTCATTTCATTGCTTTCTTGCCTAGTTGGTGCCTAATTGATTTTGTCTTTAATTCTTGGGGCTTCCATGTAAATGCCCAACCCATGCCTAATGGACTACCCCAGTAACACTGCCCTAAGCTTGTTCAAGGATTTAATATCCCGTCCTCACACATATCTTCATCAAAATCCATTGTCATACCATGAGTTTCCCTATCCCACAATATATTTCACTCTACTTAAAAAAAAAATTACCAAGTGAAATCTACGAACCCTTGTAACATCCTATTAATAACAACTTTAATGGACCCTAAGAAAGAAGTAGTTACAACTGGGCATTCTTAGTTAGAGCCCCAACCTTTGAAGGTTCTATTTTTTTAGATGGGTGTTGGGTACAATTGACATGGGTAGGTCTTTAGTTCTTTAACTTCTCCAGTTATCATGTAGGTCTTCTATAAACATTGAATGTGTATGTGTGCATCTCTCTCTTTAGAGCATGCTTATTCTTATTTGTTAAAGAGATGTAGTTACCCAGTTTTATATTGATTTATCTCTATTTTCTTTAGGCAACACCCCATATTTTTCATTATTCATCAAATAGTATGCCAACAGGGCCATCGAAACAGGAATAACAACCCCCCCTCTATACATAGTTATTTCTTTAGGCTACAGGAGGAACTTTCTCATGTACCTTATTTTCATTGGCCTCCTTCAGTTCTTGATATTTTTGTTGGTATAACTATAGATAACACATTGTGCCTCATTCAACTTTGTTACATGTCCAATTCTTATTAGATAACACATTGTGCCTGTCTGTCTCTGTCTGAATCATCTTCATAAATCTCCTTCTTGAATGTGATTGCAAACTATTTTGGTGAATTTTATTCACTAAACTTGCACATCTGATTTGTGAATTTCCTTTGAGGCTTAAAGTGGTGCCTTTGAGTTAGTTTGTTGGCCATTCAATCTTTGTAACATTTTATTTTGTTTGTGCACATTTAATATATGTTTCGATACATTTGACTGTTATTGAGCTATATATTTTGATTAATGCGTGTCCTCATTATCATGGTCAACATGCACATAGGAATATGTTATTGATTGAGTGATTTTGGATTTCGCCACAAAATCGATCTTTCTGGCATTAGTCTCTCTAACCATGCACATTTTGCAATCATTCATTTCATCTTCTCTAGATTTTGATGTAGTTGATGTAGATGGTGTAATGCCTACCCCTACTTGACTTTTCTAATTTGTTTTGACTGGATTCTTTTAGGCCTGTTCTATTATTATGTTTTATGATTAGTGGTGGTAGATTATTGAAATTGATTAGTTGTATTTCATATTCAGTTGATATATATATATATATATATATATATATATATATATATATATATATATATATATATATATATATATATATATATATATATATATATATGTTGAGGTACTTAGTGCCAGTTATTTCAGTTATTGAATGATGTTAGTTAGACAAATGATTTTTATGCAGTTTCTATGGATACTTACTCCATACTTGCATGTGTATGGTGTGCGTGTATGTTTTCTTTATGTTTGACATTTTTGATGTGGTTGAGGAAGGGAGTTGTAGTCACCTGCTAGTCAGGATCTGCATGATGAACCACGTCCTGCCATTGCCTATTTAGTTTAGAATATTGTGTTTATACATATGTGGATTTTATATAGATTGCAGGTATTAGGTATCGACTTCCATAAATTGCCAGAATGAGCATACCCTATCATAGTATTTTAATGGTATAAGTGGGGAGATAACTCTTGAGTCCAAATCCTAAACCCTAAGCCAATTGTCCTAGAAATTAGGACAAGTATCTGAGTCAGTTTACTCCTTCAAATTCATCAAGTGACATGAATTCATGATTTTGACCATAGAGTTTGATTATGTTCTTTGCCTTCAGTTGAGTTGTCATATTTTGTTTTGTGGCTATGTGATTTTTTCTAATAATTAAATCAAATCAAAAATTAATTTAATGATTTAATTTAATGGAAGATTTATAAAGAAATTTGATGTTTATTATATTTAATTAATTGGGAAATTAATTAAATAAAAGAATTAAATTTTAAGATTTTATTAAAGTTCTATTTTTGACGTATTTATACTTATTTAATTTATTGATAAGTATTTAGGAGTTTTATTTTAATAATAAACTCTAAATAATGTTATTAATTAAGTTAATAAATATATTATTAAAAATGTCTCGTGAATTACTTAAATAAAAGAATAAAATTCAAAGATAAAGTTATAGTTCTAGTTTTGGCATATTTATAATTATTTAATTTAATAATAATTTATTTAGGAGTTTTATTTTAATTAATAAACTCTAAATAATATTATTAGTTAAATTAATAAATATGATATTAAAAACATCTCATGATTAATTAAAGTGAGAAAGAAAATTAATCTAATAAAGATATTTTAATTTAAATTTCTTAAAGTTGTTGCATGAAAATTTTATAAAGAAAATTCAATATTTAATTATATTTAATTAATTGATAAATTAATTAAATAAAAGAATTGAATTTAAAAGATTATAACAAAGTTTTATTTTTGACGTATTTATATTTATTTAATCTAATGATAATTATTTAGGAGTTTTCTTTTAATAATAAACTCTAAATAATTTTATTAATTAAGTTAATTAAAAAATCTCATGAATTAATTAAATAAAAAAGTTCAACTTAAAGATAAATTTTTGGTTCTAATTTAGGCATAATTATATTAATTTAAATTAATAATTATTATTTAAGAGTTTTAATTTAAATAATAAACTATAAATAATATTATTAGTTGAATTAATAAATATATTATTAAAACATCTCATAATTAACTAGAGGGAGAAAACATAAATTTAATAAAGTTATTTTAATTAAATTGCATAAAGCGTATGCATGAAAGTAAAATATAATAAATTAATAATAGAGAGTTAGCAATTATTTAATAAAGTTTATTTTAATTAAATTTCATAAAGCTTATGCATGAAATTAAAATATAATAAATTAATTTAAAAGAGAAAGCAAATAAATTTAATAAAGATATTTTATATCGCAAAAAGTGTGAATGAAAACATAAAAGATAATTAAAAGATTAGTATTTAATTTCAAAAGAAGTAATATAAATTTAGTAAATATTGTATTCAAATGAACACAAAAATTCCATGAATAAACTATTGTATTTGTTTTTATATATACTATACTTGTATATTATTACATAGAAGTTTTATGAGACTGAAAAATTTAACAAATCAAATTTATACAATGATTTATTTCACCATGTACAAATTTAAAAACACTCATATTCCATAAAAACCATAGTAATAAAATAATGCATATTTCTATTTTATTTTTCTGACATGTAAATGGACATCAATTTTTTTTCAAAATGGAAAATGTTTACATTAAAAATTGTTGCCACTAGAGAAAGCCTCTCGGCTTAATTAATTAAAAGATTAAAAGATTGAAGATTTGTTATTGTTTTATTTTGATTATTTAATTAATAATTATTAAATTAGAGTTACATTTAAATAATGAGCTTAAATTATTCTGATTAATTTAAATAATAAACTATGTTTTACATAATGCTTACACTAATTAAGAAGTGGAGGAAAATAAAATATGAAAGAATATTTTAATTAAAAAGTTCTTCAAATGTGCATGAAAAAATTAAATTTAAAAGATTTGATTAAAGTTCTAATTTAGGCATATTTATATTTATTTAATTTAATAATAATTTATTTAGGAGTTTTATTTTTAATAAACTCTAAAAAATATTATTAGTTAAATTAATAAATATTATATTAAAAATGTCACATGATTTAATAAGGGATAGAAAGTTTTAATTTAATAAAGTTTATTTTAATCAAAGTGTGTGCATGAAAATTAAAATATAGTAATTAAAGACAAAGGGTTTTTGCATGATTGCATGGTCAAAGCCTTAATTTAGGGAAAAAAAACTCTTTATTAAGGAAATTAGAGCTCATTTCTAGATACACAGGTTTGGAGGAGCCAATTTCAAAAAAGAGGGTTTTTGAAGGAAAAGGAAGATTCTTGCGTGTTTGTGTGTTCGTTGTTTTAGCATTAGATCTAGGTAGGATCTTGTGGGTTTTTGTAGTAGTTGCTCGTTTTTCGAATTCCTATCTTCTTCATGTTTGTTTTGTTTATATTTTCAGAAGTTCTTTGGGTTGAAACTCTTGTTTGAGAAAATTGATTTCAATTATAGAATTGTCTATGATTTAATCTGAAAAGTTTTATTAAATATTGAACTTTAGGGTTTTCAAAACCTAATGAATTATGAAATTCACTTTTGTATGCACTTTATGTAACATGTGATTTACTGGTGTTGGGGTTTTTAGGTTTGACTTAGCTTTGGCCAATCAGGATGTTTACTATAGGCTTAGGAGTTCTATTTTGTGATGTCATGATGATTTTTGTATACAATCTTTTATACTCAACTATGGTAATGTGTCTTGTATGCTCTATGAGGTGTTTTGATCTATTGATTGTTATTGCTTTTTAGTGTTCTTGTGTGAAATTAAGGTGAATGGTGTGACCCATTTGATATAATCTTTGAGTCTTCAATCAGTTGTTTTTGGATTTCTTTCCAGTCACTTGTATAGGACTAAGGTGTTTTTATGATTTGCTTTTGGTGATGTCATGTTATGACATGGATTGGTTTATACATACTTGAATTTGGGATCAGTCTTGTTAGGATGATCATTTTGGTGGGATCTGTGATTACGATCAATGATTTTTGGTACTTGTCCATTACTTGTTTAAAAGTTAACTAATGTATGGTATGTGGTCTTTTGTGATCTTTTGATTTTACTAAGCTTAGGGTAGGTTATCTATATGTAATTTCAAGAAGTGGCTTGCAATGGAGGCTGGGGCCCAAAGTGGTTTCTAGAGTAACCCATTGTAAGTTGTTTAATAAGTAAAAACACTACACTAAATGAGAATAAAATGAACCTAATAAGAGTCTTTGTATGTTCTTTCCCATGCCTCGAGTGCTAGTACAAACTGGGATGGGAGTAGAGAGAATGCTTGGTTGCGACCATGCATCATTAGTATGCCTTGTTAGTACAAAAGGATACTAGTGCTGCATAGAGTCATTAGGGGGCTAGGGTCAAGTTAGACTGCCAAGGTAACTCTGGAATTGATTCAAGTGTGATGACACTTGCCTGCTTGCATAGTAGATTTCCTACATGTCTGTGTTGCCTCTGGGATTAGTTGATACTTGTGTCTTGGTACTTTTGAGTTAGATTGCTTTTAGGTGATTCCTTGGACCTAGATGTTGGATTTGATCGTTGAGTTTGTTATCCTATTTGGGACTTGAGACTATCTCCTCAATGTGGTGGGAGTAGACCTTTTTGGGTTCCATGAGGTTAGGTGGTAGTGCTTTTTCTTATACCCTTGAGATTTGACCGCTAGATGCCACTGTTGGATGTGTTTGTGCAAATGTTTCTTTCTATTTGTTCTTGTATTTCTATGATGGATGGTTGTACTATTGTATTGTATTTGATTTCATAAGATCTTAAGAGATGATGTAATTTATTTCATGATGTATATTATTTCAGCCTTTCATACCCTATGATCTGCATAGTGGTTGATTGTGCATTCTATTTATTTCCACGTGGCATCATATATAATTGTATACTATTTAAATGGATTCATACTGGTATATTAATATTTGATGTGGATTTATTATACATTAGATTTATTATTAATTCAACTTAAATGTGATTCAACATCATGGGACCCTTAAGAATTTTGTTCATGAACAAATTGTCCTTTCAACTAATTTAACAAATTTACTCTATATCCAAGGTGTGAAGAACACAAAATGCTCACAACAGTTGAGAAAATCTCATGTTATTTGACTTTATCTCTAATTTAAAAAAAAAGGTATAGCTCCCTTATTAGATTTGCAATGAATTCAAATGATCTTTGCACTTTTACCTGAAAGCGCCTAATGATCTCTTAACTACTCCTAGGTAGTGAGGTAAAAGAATCAACTCAAAAATCTCAGAGTAACATTCACTGTATATATATATATATATATATATAGAAATTCTACTTTTAATGAATGAATAACATCACAAACTGATATCAATCATCTAAGCACCATAAATGAAATGAACTTATAGAAAGAACAACAACCAATATCTCAAATCATTAAACTAAAGTCCATAAAGTGACATAGGTTTGAACACTTTGAACACTAAGTTTCAAAGTAGAATCTGAGATGATTTATATATGTATATTAAAAATTTCCATGCACACAGTCATTTGAAAGAAAAATATCCATATACTATCCTTTGATTGCTGCTTAAAAAGTACCTATTTTATCAGAGTTATTCTACTATCTACCTTCTAGCTATCTATTGCTAACCTTAAACCAGTTCAATGCCCCTGCATTTATAGTTTTTTCATACAAATCCAAAAGGCCTCCATCAAAACCTAGCCATTTCAGTTAAAACAAGAAACAATTACAAAACAAGAAAGTAGTTTAAAAACAAGCACCAAAAAGTAACTGAAAGCAACAGTTCAATTCAAGCATCATCGCCAATTTTCTCCTCCTCGCCAACAGTCCAACGTATAGGCTTCCAGCTTCAGAAAGTATTCATAAACTCTTGCATCACATGGGAGTGAGGATTCTTCAAGCTCAACAATCGAGCTCTACATGTGTCCTTCTGTCATTTGAATTCCTTTATCTTTAAACTCTAACGCAACCTCAGGTTCTTGTTGAGACACAACATCAATTCAATATTTTCCAATGCAGTGAAATCATTGGCACTTGGTGATTCACCATCCCTAATTTGTTCCACGACTTCATTGAAGCTCTTTTTTAGTGTCTTAGTGTCCATGTTCCTGTTGTCGAACTGTAGGATCCCTGTAGCATTAACTATCTTCATATCCTTAAGGAGTTCTTCGTGCATTTCAGTAATTTTATTTTCTATGCCTTGCACTTCTTTAACTGTCTCCTTGTAAACTAACTCCTAGCCCATGTTGTTCTTCATAATGAACAACATGTAGGGATCCAAATTTTTCATTGGATTCTCATTCAGGAACTTGAGGACCCCGAACTTCTCAACTTTAGCCACTTGAAAAACAACTGCTTGACATTGACCTAGCTCAATTTCCCAAGCTAGAACTAAAGTTTGGATATTTCCCAGCAATGATTCTCCCTCAGCATAAACATTAGAAAATGCTGAAATAAATTTATTACCTTCTTTTATGATGATGTCCACCTAGTCCTTCACGGCATCAGCTAACAGCTTCATTTTTTGCATCTGCTTCATCAATTGCTGACTTCCTACTGAATTAGGGTCAAAGGGATGTGGAGCTTGAATAATCGGCAATGCACCAAAGTTCATTAAGGAATCGATGTATGCAGCCATTGTCATCACCATGCCTTTTAGTTCCTTTTTCTCTTTGCTATCCTTCTCAGATTACATCAACATTTGATTAGCAGAGAATTTAAAGAAGTGATTACCAGTGCTTCTATTGATAGTTCCCAATTTAACTAAGGTAACTTTGAAGCCCTCATCATCAATATCTCCAGACTCCTTCTACTTGTAGGTAGCTATTTCAGAAGTGATTTTTCCTGTTACAGGGTCCTTGGTGAGGTGAGCATCTATCTTCAACTTCTTTAGCTTCGAACCTCTAGCCACATACTTAGTGACGATGTCTTTCACTGGTGTGGACACTTGTTTCAAATTACTTTTTTGGCTGATTGTGTTAGATAGCTAGGAAGGAATAACAGGGCCCATGGACATCACATGGGTATCTCTAGTAGGAGTTAGGAATATGGGCTGATCTACCTTAGGAGCCTCGATGAATTGAACCTCGCCATCTGCACCATCTGAGGAATTTAGGCCACCATTCAAATCTTGCCCATGAGTCAAAATTCTCTCCTTCTAAAATTTATGTTGCTTCAGAGCTTCAGACTTAGATTGAGATCTAGTCCTTGGAGCTGTAGTTTGCAAATGAAGGGGTGTCTTCTTCTGTTCATTTTGAGCCAATATACTACCTGCAATAGGAGAAAGTGGGACGTCAAATGGAGATGGTTCAGAAACCACTGTTGAAGAGGGTTCATTGATAATTCCTTTGCTCTTTTTCTTTAACTAGTCATTTGTGAAGGTAAGTCTAAATCTAGCCCTTAGATTGATATCATCTTCTTCATCCTTATTCTAGTCGACTGCTAGAGACTTCAATTCACTAGATTCTTCCCAGCTAGGTTCATTTATATCTAAACCATCCTCAACCACTCCCTCTATTTTGAACTTCAACCTGAAGGAATTAATTTGTTGCAAAGTCAGCCTTGAATGATCTTTTCTCAGAACTTCTCTTTCATCCCTACTATCTTGCCATAGATCTTCCAACTATAGAGTTGTCAGCGGTTGAACTTCAAGACCAAGAATCTGGACTGCATAACCTTTACTATCAAAACTCCTGCTGTGGTAAGAGCCAAAATTGAACCCAAGCAAATTACTCCCAGTGATAGAAGAGTTAGTCATGCTACTGCAAACCAACAAACCTAGCTTGATAGGAAATGCTATTTCCCAATCCTCTTGTTGTAAATTATCCTTTATAACAAAGAAAAGTTCCTACATATCTCGGCCAAAACAATATAGTCCAAAGCATACCGTGGCAACTTTGTAGGTTCTTCTTTGAATCCACCTATCCTTAGGTACGTGAATCTAGGAAATTGTATGAAGTGGCTTCCATATTGCTGAACTAACCTTTGGGCTTCAGGAGACAACCTAGGCATCGACATATTCTTTAGAGACACAAAAAAATTCTCCATCAACACATCATGAACTTTCCTGAATTCTTCCAAGGCTCTATCTTTCTTTAGTAGAGGGCAATACTGAAAAATTGTTATTTCTTCACTCCATACTTCATCAGGGAGAGGGATAAGATCACAAGTATAGACAATGTAGTAAGTTAAATAGGAAGCCATATCAAAATTCTCCTAGGATTCCTTAGCACGTTTGAGTTGAGCCCTCAGTGAACAAGCAATAATCTCTACATAATCCATCCATTGTTCACCCTTCAAGATGATTTCTATGTACCTATACATCCATTCTTCAAAGAGAAGCACATCAGCTAAACCTTTTACCCTATGCAACAACACCACTAGTTCATGAATATGGGGCTTTAGGTGGTCTTTAGTGATGACCTTGGGTAACCTAGAACCTCCACCATACATGGTCTTGGTCCATTTCCTAGCCATGGTATTGCGAAATTGGTTTGGGGTTTCTTGATATTCAGCCTAGGCTTGAACAGGGGAAAATGCAGCAAAGGTATTCTCTCACAAATGACTTTCCATTTGAATGATTTCCTTTTCAGATGTATGGGTAATGATTAGTTTTAATGCAACATCCAATCCCTTTTTTGGCTGGACATTTTCCACTTTCCCTATAATGATGACTTTTCATGTTGGGAATAGAAATGTCCTTTTATTCATTGTTCTCTAACATGACCATCAATTGCCTCGCAAAATGATGGCGCATTGTACACCAAGATTTAATATCACCAAGACACCTTCACCATTGAACAACTTTGAACTACTTTGAACCAAGGTTCGAAGTGGTTCAAAGTGATTCAAAAGGAAACTTTGTCGAGTTGGTGCATATCTCCTGCAAGAATAGTCATTAGTACAAAACCTTTGGTTGAACTGCTTTGAACTACTTTGAATCGAGGTTCAAAGTGGTTCAAAGGGGTTCAAAGGGGTTCAAGGGAAGGGATAGTAACCAAGGGCGATAGGGACTTCAAAGAGTCACTTCAGGAGATGGTGAATACATGAAGTGACAAGGGAAAGGCTTCAACAAAAAAACAGGCAAAAAAATGAAGGAAAGACCTTTGAAAAATGGTGACTCAAAGCACTACTAACAAATTGTAACTTGTTTTATGGTATGTGTTTATGTGAATGTTAATTACTTCCGCTAAATTAGATTTGTTGTTGTATCTTTATCTTAAAAAAAAAAGTTTGGCAAACTTAGTAAAACTTTAGGTTAATTCTTTTGGATCCCTTGGTGGGGCATTACAGATGGGCTAGCTTCAACCTACTAAAAGTATCTATAACCATTCTCACCCTATATTCAAAAACTACATTAGCTTGCCACAATAGTTTTGATATTACCTAAAAATTAAATAAATAAAAAAGTAGTAACAACCTTTCATTTATTTGGACAACACAAAAATTTATGGCTAGGATTATTCTCACTATGTGAGGTCTTCATTAAAATAGGGTTATCACCACAAACACACATTACAAAGTTACCAAAGCCATTGACCTTATATAAATAATGAAAAAATAGCGAAGTAGCGAATAAATTTCAATAGTTTCTCAATAACATTTATGAAAATAGATAGAGCTATAGAATGCTAGGAACATCAAGAACATTAGGAAGACCCTTATAACAACTTACAAGTTTTATTTTACATATAACAATAATAATAATTTAATGGGAATTTCTCCTGTGACACCCAAACATCTACTAGAGAATAATAGTTATACCAACAAAGATTCATATGAGACATCAAGACATTATTTTACAATAAAATTAATGTTTCTAGACTCAAAAAAGCATGCCACACACTAACCTTATAACAAGTCCCCATACTTAGAGATTTTGCTATTAAGAAGTCCCCATACTTTAGAGCTTTTGCTAAAAATAAGTCCCCATACTTAATACTAATTCATGTTTTTCAAATAGTTTCATGTAACTAACATGACTGGATTGATAGACAATAAAATGGGATATGCCCTAGAGATACATGGTCAATTGCAGTGAATCTACTGTTTCTTTCCCCTAATAACGTGCTAACCTATTCTTACAAATCTCTTTAAAAAAAATAAAATTTAATATGCTAAATTTACTAGTTTACATTGTATATCCACCAAGGTAACCATATAAATGTTAGTAACATGCCCAACATGTTTTAAAGATCTTTTACTCAAAAACTACCAAATCATACATGATCTGTTAGAAAAATCAATTATTATGACTATAAAAATTGAGGCTAATATAAGTAGGTCATCCTTGTGCTATATACATTCTAGCCATGTGTGCTAGATAAGAATTTTTATGCTCCTCAAGCAAAATAAAAGATATACAAAAATTGAGGCTAATGTACAAGTAAATCATGAGATTAAGAGATGTGAACTAAGGCACTCTTAAATTGTAAAAACATGAGCTTAAGAATCTACACATTAAGGCATTTGCAACATGAATCATGGTTTTATTCTTAAATTAAGAAATATTATTATGGTTGGGTAAGAATTTTAGTTGATGGGTTTGCAGATTAGATTTCTAAGAATAAGTGGCAAAGTGATGTTTTCTATAAATAATTTTGTAACCAAACTTCACCTCTAGTTAGGGTAGATTCATTTTGTTACTGTCCACACTTTAGCATTTTATTAGTTGTTATTGTTTAGAATTAAGAATTTTTTCAGCTGTAATGATGCCATACTTGAAAATAAACATCTTATCACAGAAGAAATAATAACATTAGTCTAAGCTTCAAGAGTATAGTGTCATATGTAATCATATCTAACATCAGTCTAAGTAACAGATAGTAAAAATCATATGTAGTCAAAATAATGTGTAGAAGATTTGAGACGATAGTGTTAGCAGAAAGAAGGAAAGTATAAGATAAACAAAGAAAGAGAATAAAATATATATTTCAGATTTTCAATCTAAAGTATACATATTATACAACTAAGTAAAATATTGAATATACGATATTCAAGAAGAAAGAAGATGTACAAATTCATACAAAGACAAGAAGAAAAGAAGCATGTGATATTCAAAGTATCCATCATTAGTGTTCTTTCTAAGGTGAACTATACAACCAAGAGTACAATGGTTTCTAAGCTAATAGTAACATACAAGGAGACTATCACAATGTAATGCAAGACATGGTGGAACCATAAACATTATACAACCATTATAAAAGGAGCATTGATCACTTAATGGTACCTATAACAAAGATGGTGACTAAAGAAACAACATTTAAAATGATGATATAAATAGCAGAAAATGAAAATATGTTCCTTTTTTATAACTATTAAAGCTTCCATAGTAGCAACAGTGTGATTAAATGAAAACAAAAACAAAAAATTGAGACAAACATTTCCCTTTATAGTAAAAAAATGAAAGAGTGCATGAAATGTTGTTAGAGCTATTATACTCCAAACTTATAACTAACATTGAATGTTGTGCTTGGAGATCACTTAAATCCTCCAAACTTATATCTTATATACTCTTCCTTCTTTGTATTCATCTCTAAGAAACCCCATGCTTTTGTAGGTTCATAAGTAAAAGTCTCATAAGCCATAATTAGGTTCTGCCAACTAAGTCTGGGTATGGCTTTGAGGGTTAAATATGTAGCTGATATATCTTGCTTAATTTCCCCTTTAACAAGTTTGATAGTGTGAGACTCCCTCATCCCCATAAGTATGTCTTAGATGCTTTCACATATGACATCCAAAGAAGCAACTATGCTTGCCTTCCTCTTCTTTGGCCTCCTTGATGATGGTGTGGAAGGATTTGGTCCAATGGATGCACTAGAATTATTCAAATGAAGAAAATCTTCATTAAATTCTCGAGCGTCATCCATACGTGTATTGAATACCCCATCATCCTCAAGATCAACCACCTCATAGAAAAGGTGCCCATCTTCAGTCTCTTGGGCCGTTCCAGCTACACTTCCATTGACCATGTCATTCCCAACAATGACTGCTAAGTCATTGACATAGAGGAATGGTTGTCTCTTGTAGACTCTGGAATTATTAAAATTATTTCTCTACATGAAGGAAAAATTAAGAAATCACATATTTTCCTTTCATTACAATTGATTAAAAGATATTTTACGCACATAAAAACATTGTCTAGAGTACATTGCCTTCAATAACTCCTCCCATACAGTATTTTCACTATTCACGAACTGAGTACTCTCATTCCATGTGAAAATGCTCATGTTTCTCAAGCTTTTCATCATTCAATAAGCCACCTTCCATGTTTTTTAACTTATTGTTGAAGTTATCTCTTATTAGATTCAACTTCATTTCTTCATTGGACCTCCTTTCAATGCTGCTCCAAGCTTCTTTCTGAAACCCCCCATTACCTTTTCTTCCTAATAGTCCACTTGCTCATGGAGTAAGTCTAGAAATTTTTGCTCCATCTCTAGTGTCCAAATGTCATGTCCCCTAATTATGGTAATATAGGTGAATGAAATAAAATAGTTTAATTATTTTAAATAAATAAATAAATAAACTTATTAGAGTAAATGACTATATATAAACATATTATAATTTCATGATGAATAAATATAATTATTAAAATATATTTAATAATATAATATATTATTAAAGAATAAAATCATATATTATAGATATAATATAATATAATATAATATATGTTATAATATAATTATTAATATAATATATCTTATGATATTAATTAATATAACTAAACTTATTAATATAATTATATTATTATTAACATAATATAATTATTATTATGAAAGGATGCAACTCTTTGAAATACACATATTTATATAGAATATCAAACAATCAAAAGGAACACAGTAAATATTATCAAATTTATACAAATTAAAAGGTAAATAAATAATGTCTTGAAGTGGGATATTATAGTGGTATCAGAGCAATCGATCTTGCCATCCTATAATTTTTAATAATATCTGTTCCAAATTTAACATAAGATTATTAGTTTCGATTGGTGAACTCTAAGAAATATACAAATAGATCAAGTGTCACATACTTTATTTGTCCCCAATATATATCTTTATGCCTTTATAGTCCACTAGGAAATATATGCACAGTTATGACAAGAAATATTTTTTAACATAGTTTGTTGGCTTGACACTATGGAAGAATATTATAATCAGTGAATGAAATACATATTTCACAATTATAAGTTTTTGCAAGATATGGACAATTGTGTCACTCCGTATAGAGTCAATGGCCTCCGCAAATGGACAAAACAAAAGATATAATATAAAGGATAATACTTAACCAAGATGTTTATGAAGATACCTTGTCATACAATAGCTATGCCCCACAATGACAAATGATGGTAAATAAAGATAGTACACAAAGCATACATATGATATATAGTTTAATGAATGCATATTTTTATATGGTCAAATCAACATATTATTCATATATCAATGAAGGCTATTGTAATTGAGTTGATTGGTCAAGGGATAATGCCAGTGAAGGGAAAGATATATGTGAAACTATATTCTTATTGTTTAGATGCACTATCGCGCAAAGGTTGAAATGAAATGAAGGAAAAAGAAAGGATGGGTAGTGAAGGAGAAGTGATGGGAATTCAAGTCAACATAATTTGCTATAGTGTTACCTACACATAGTACATGACACCTTGGGAAGAGGTCACACCACATGGCCCCATGTCACCCGCACAAGATTAGATTTTGTCAATCGAATCTCATATGAACACCAAGAAAAATGTATAGTTGAGATTAAATATTTAAGAAAGATGTTTATGGTGGCCAAATTATTTAGACAAGAAGTTATTTGCATCTCATTTGATTTGGAGTCCTCTTCGTAAAGGCAAGAATAGACATCAAATAATTTTAAAGTAATTAAAACTAAAGGTCCCCCACTCAAAACCATATATGTGATGTCAACAATGTAAGAGGAAACACATCCAATACATTCCAAGTGATGATGATGTCCACAAAAAAATTAAAAGGTAAATTAACAATGTCCTGAAGTGAGATATTACACCAAACAACTTTGGGCTATCTAGGCGAAGAAGTAACAATAATCACACAAACCTCCCCATCAATGGTATTCAGGAGATGGGTGAATGACATTTTCAACTATCAATTGGTAGCTACAAAACTTTCAAGAAACCACCAACATGTCACCTTCACATTTATAATATATTAATTCAAGAAAAATGACAATAAAAGACAATCCATGGATATACATTAATCAAATCAGCAAGCACATTGACTATCCATGGATATACATAAATCACATTAGATAGTTTCAATGGAGAAACTTCCAAAAGTTTCAACAACAAATTGAAGACCTATGATTTTAGTACCCCAAAAATTGATGCAACACAAGCATGCTCGACAATGAGAATATCACCAAATCATTATTGGGTTCCTAAGAAACACCCAACTACCAAACTCATAGAAGCTTATTGAGAACATAAATTCAAACTCCAAGCTCATTCGTTAAGTTGCAAGATGTCTTGAAGAATGCTAAGGAATAGGTACGTTGAACCACATTTACAATTAATGGGAGGCACTTTTAGAGAATTTTCAAAACATTTTTCTACTCAAATTCATATATGAAAGGGAACATGTTCTTACAATTCAACTCTTTTTCTTTTCTGTCTCTAATCTTCACCAAACCATATTCAAAGTATAAAATTGTATTGACTCCTCTATGAAGACATTGTAAGAGTAAACAATTTATGAGCAATAAATTTCTAAGTTTGAATAGTCTTGTTGAAGTTAGATTTAATCAAAGCATTTGCCTAGTCAACAAACAAAAGCAATAGTAGACTTTAAGAAATTCAATATTTTGACTTTCTTGGGGTTGTATATTTGATCTCTTCATGGGTTTTACAATAAATTTATCTTTAACTCACAACACATTGTTTCACCATGTTTTTATCTTCATCAACATATATTTCACACATTTTCTAATACTTGTTGCTACACATCTTATATAAACTATACATGATAGAGTTGGTGAAGTTGGACTGGTGAGAGTAAATAACAATAAGTTTACTTTTTTAAATATGTAATGCTTTTGTATGCTATTCTTCTCTTCCTACAACTATGCTTCTCTTACCTACAACTATGCTTCTATTCCTTTCAATGGACTTTAACAACACAAGATCTATGTAGATACCTACAATTTAGGACCTATTTTTTTTAGATATATTTTTGGGACTATCTAGTTTGAAAATTTGGAATATTTTTTGAGCATCCTAATGTGGGCAGATTGTAATGCTCATCATAAGAAAAATGGTGGGACTTATTGTTCAGCATCTCTAGTGCAACAAATGAAATATTTATACCTTAGAATACAAAATCATTAACATACAAGACATGCTAAGTTATATAGAAACATAATAAATACATAGAAAATCATTAACAAACAATACAAATGCTAAATTTATTGAGAAAAAAATACAAATTAGTAAACAAAAATCCTTGATATTCAACCAGAGTGCTGAGAGTAACATATACCTAGTACTATAAACATCCATTAATGGGTGGAACATACAACCATTTCAAGAAACTTAATGTTTAAAACCAAGTGAAAATTAATGTTCATGTGTGAGAGTTGTAGTCTTCCCGCATCCTTTGAGCTATTTTGTCTTGAAAATTTCCCCTGTCATCTCTATCCCATTAATTCATCCCATAAGTCTCAAGAATTGGCACATTTGTTGGAGCACGATCATTGTCCTCTTCAAATTCTACTTCATATGGAATACCATCCTCCACCATAATGAAATTGTATAATATTGTGCATGCTAAAACAATCTTTGTTCATGATATTATATTATGTTGAATGCTTCGAGATGGGAAATTGTTGCTTCAAAAATACCAATTGTATGCTCTACCAAATTCCTAAGAGAGGAGTGTCGATGGTTAAATAATTCTTGGAGACTCCTTGTCAAATTCGCTCTACAAAAATCTTTTAGGTGGTAACATGTACAATGATAAAGAGCAAGAAATCCTAGTATATTTTGGTATCTGACATCAGCTAAATAAAAAATTCCTACACATATTAAAACAAAGTAATAGTCAAAATATAACACACAAGTTCAGATTTAATATAGTCATATAATATACACATTAATATACCAGGGGGAACCACAAGTGGATCTACTTTAGAGAGAACTGATGCAAGCACCCAACTATCTGTAGTAGACCCTTCCCAACTAGCAAGAACATATTGAAACTTATAGTCAAACAAACATACGCCCAAAAAATTTTGTGACAAGTTACCTTTTCTATCGTGATGTTTTTCTTGGTTGTCGACATCAATAGTAACTAGCATATGGGTTCCATCAATTGCACCAGTACAATCCTATAAAAAAAATATTATTATGAAATATATATTAATATTATTAAGTCTCTAGAAAATAAATACATGCCATTGCGATATTTAGTTTGAAGAAAGGATCAAAATGGTCCTTCCAAGCAATTTTGAGAGGAGTGGTTGGAGTAGGGGGTAAAATATTATCTTTATGAAGTGCTAAGATAGCCTTCAAGAATTGGTAGAAGTGTCAACCCACTGTCTCTTTCAAGTGACCAAAGTTATGGCCAATCTTACGATTCCTTAGATTGTGGCCAAGGGTATGCAAGAACATCACAAGTTGTTCTTCTAATGTTATGTTTACTATGCCTTGAATGGTCCCTTTTTGCCTTAGAATTTATGCCAACCAAAAGAAGGCTACTCTACTCATGTGTATTTTGTCATGGAAATCTATGATATTGGAATGGATAATACAATTTAAAAAGGGCATGCAACTCTTCTTTGCTTACGCCTATGTATTCTAGTATCTTCTTCAGAGGATGCAAGGGTGACAAGCAAAACAACAAGCATGCACATGAAGTTAACCTTCCTAATAATGTCTCCTTGAACTTCTATATCATCAATAGGATCCATTGAGTTACCTAAAACCACAATACAGAGTAAATGTTTCAGCAAACATTTCATAGCAAAGGGAGCACAAATGGGTATTTATCCATATTTATCTAGAAATGTAGTTGCAATTTATAATTCCAAAATTTGAACATAGTCAAACCCATAATCCACAAGTTAACATATTCCTATATAATTTGTCTCCATGACTAATTTTTTGAAACTAAAAAGAAAGAAATAAAATGGATGAGCTGCAGTTGGCTGCAACAATGGAGATGAACATAATACTTAATTGCCATGCAATTTTTTTATCTTCAACTATTGTTATTTCTGGTCTTATTTCCTCTTCTCTCAAAGTGTCTTAATGTACATGTTATAAGCCTACCCAACATGATGTACAAGAAAGACTATTCAATGTAATCATCAACTTAAAATCACAACTATACTCAATTATTAGAGAAAATATAATTTCATATTTGCTAAAATAAATCACATCTAATTATTTTGAAGTTCATCCAATAGCCACCCACTTGTGCCCCTAGTTTAAATTTGTGGACATTAATTGGAGTTGTGCAACTTTAATTACTCTTTGTTCATTGCTTTTCTTTAGAGTCTTTGTTCATTGTTTTTCTTTTTTAAATCTTTGTTTGGGGATTTTTGTTTTCTTTTTACATGTTCTAATCATCTTTGTTTCTTATGCCAATTATGTCTAGCAATTTTCTATAATTTTTTAGCCTATACTAAGTGATGTTGTATGCTTCTTTCAAACCACTGTGGATTATTTTGGTACTTCCAAAGGTTTTGTGTCAGAATTTATCCTAATCTTATGCAAACATTAGATTGTATATGAATTAGTATTAAGGACACTTTCATATTTTGAGATTTTTGTTTGTAAGTTCCTTTCAGCTTCTTCATTTTGTATTCTTGTTTGAGTGTTATTCTTACAATCTTAATTATTCCTGATTATGTTGCTCCTATTATTTTGGTGTATGACTACATTCTTTAGTAATATTTGGTGTAATTCTATGCACACTTCTTAGTGGGCGCGTTCTTTTGGTTATGCTTTTTACATGACAACTATGCTTGACTATGTGAGAAGCTCTATTTAATTTTCAGCTAGGAATATGGTCTTGGGTAAGAACCTCCTCTTTAGTCATATTGTATGCACCTTTAGAGTAAATTTGAGATGAATGTGTTGGTTTAAGTCATTTGATTATGTCTCGTGATGTGAAGAATCTTTGTTCTAGATTTTCCCAAGCCAAAAGTGGAGATTAAATTGAAAATTAACATTTTCTACAAGAATCATTGTTTGAGATTTGCTCTTTAGTTTTTGCTTGTTTTTATAATTTCATTATTTTCAATGTTTTCACTGGAACCTATGTGCGCAATCTTTCCACTCTTGCCTTTCATGATGATTATTTATAAAATATTTTACAAAGCAAGATTTTGTATTCACTCAGCTTTGATATATGTTTCTCACTATTGGTTATGTTGGTTATAATTTTAGTAATGAAATGACCATTTTGTTGTTTTGCACTTAATTATGATCATGGAGACTAAAATTTTTAATGTTTTTATATATAACTGATGAACAAATTTTACTAGTTTCACAAGTATTTTATTATGTATAACATTTTTATGATTATATCTATTTGTTTAAAAATGGTCTAATATATTAAATTTCTTATCAATTTCAATGAACAAAAAAATTAACCAAAAAAAATAAAAATTAACCAATTAAAATACACTTAAAAAAAAATAAAAAATTTAATCTTATTCTAATTTTAATTTTGTACAACCAAACAAGGGATTAACATATTCCCAATCGAATTCGAGATGAACCAAACAAGATTAGGATTACCATTTTCCATTCTTATTCTCCATTTCCAATCCTATTCCAATTTTGTATTCCAATTTTCAATTCCTATGCCTACAACCAAACTGACCAGTCTTGCTTACACACGATATTGAAAATATAAAACTGTGAGACATTAGAAGTTCAATTGTCATTTGTAAATCAGAATCCCATATATTGACATCTATGATTGCAAATGGATAGAGTACCCAACGGTTCCTATTTTCGAGGTCTTTATAACACGCCTTTACATCTAGGAAAATAGAATTAGGATATTATTCTTCATATAGCTTCTATAGCCACTAAAGTCACGCTCATGGTGGGCTACGTCATGGGCAGATTTCAGGGAGCTCAGCTGATCCTGTTCATCAAAAACACACTTTAATGGCGACTCGTGATAACGCAGAGTTAAAGGAAGAGGAGAGTAAAAGGAGATTACTTGTTGCAGTCAACGGAAGGACTGATGGGAATGCCGATGTCTACTCCGCAGCGTTTGGGTAACTCGGCAGCTCTGCTGTAATTGACGGGAGCTCCCCCAATTATCGACTTAATGCACTTACACGCTGCCTTTCTGTCATCAGTTGTACTGGCGGCGGAATTCAGACTCCTAATACCGTCACAGCATGCCTTGGCCGGCTCAGCATCCGCTCCTGAAACAAAGGCCGCGCAGGGGACTAAATCAGAAATAACAGTCATGCACGATATAGCGGCATATGCCCCCGCGCTAATCATCGCCATCACTGCAAATATAACATAAACGAATTCCCACACGCTCTTCAATGCTAGTCTTGCCATCCTTAACTCCACAATCACAACTCAGTTCATCTGTGGAAGTAGCGGAGGTAGGATTAGAGTACTTATAGACGGAGGGAGATAGAAAAGAGAGATGCCGTGAATGCGAAAAAGAAAGTAGCATTTACTGCGAAGATTTCGCCTAAGTGAGTTTTTGTTTACAGTCATTATCAATTTAATTAAGATGCGGAGAGTTCGTTTCGATATTTCAAATTTATGATGCCAGCTCGCTTTGCTTTAGTCATAATTCCAGGCAAAGTGATCGCTGTTTTATTGGTGTACTTAAATCAAATGATGACATTCATTTCTATGCCGTAGACACAATGTCTAGGCTTACGTGTCGCAAAGGCGAGAGGCATACACAGTTTCGTAATTTGGTAGTATGCAGCCACTTATTTAGATAACTATGGAAGGGGAATTGATATACTTAGTTTTACCTTTAAAAAAAAAAAAAAAAAACCTCCTCTTTCTAAATTATCTAATTAACTGGCTATATAGCCATTTTTCATAATTCTTGGTGTGCAAAAGGTATGCAGAACATATATTGAAAATAAATTTTGAAGAATTAAATGAAAGAGAAAGACTAAATATAGAATATTGGCTATTCATCAAAGAAGAAAGTAAGCTTTATTGCTTACTATCGAAACATACAAAACTTCATAAAGAATTCTTGTAAATATGAAACAAGAGAAATAGTATACGCTCTTATTGAATTTAGCACACATATGACGTTAAGTCAGAATTGGTATATACTGTTTCAAAGCTTATAACCTATATATACAATTGCATGTTCAATTCCAAATAACTTCCTATTAAATTGTAAGTTGTAATGTTTTCTTTTAAACCATGACAATCTTAATAAGATTTTCTTGCAAATAACAAACAAGAGAAAGACCATACACCCTTATTGATTTACAAAGAAATCTCAAAGTACATACATTTACATGAAACTACATTCAATAGAGTTCAACGCAAGTTGTTAAGTCTAAATAGCTAAACAATGCTTAGAAATTCATAATCTATGCACACAATCACAAGTTTTATTTGAAATAATCATGCATTTAGTGATCATAATTGTAAGTGGGTACACTTTAATAGAAACTCAATAAAATGTAAAGTTCATTTGTGTATAATGAATGGAAACCATGTTCTTAAATTGTCTATCTCCCTTCCCCATGCATGTCCTAATTTCTCCTCCATTTTTCTTGTGACATTTAATACTTCTTATTCTTAAATACCTCAAAAATTACCCTTCTCTTTCTTTATTGTTTTTTTTCCATGCCCTTAAATTATCTAATCATATATCCATCATTTTGCATTTACATTGTGAAGGTGTAAACATGTGAAATTTTTTTTATGGACATTCTCTAACTTGCATAGTCATAGAGTTTGATGGAGACATAAACCATTATATGGAGATAACTCCAACCACATGTGGGAATAAATCAAATCAAGAATTTTACAAGAGAAGCCATTTCAAGACACTAAAATCTTTAATTGACATTTGTTGAGGATCATAAATATTTAAAAGGCCAAGTGCCCAACTAAACTTTAAAACTCAAGATATTAGAGCCCTTACAATGTCCGTCACTTAGTTATTCTTAAAAAATATCTAGTTTTTTATTGTTATAATTATCATTCATCCTTTTATCAAGGATACAAATTTCCATAGTACTTGATGACAACTTGTTCTACACTATCTCGGTTTGTCCAGTTGATCAGTGGTTGGTTTATGGTGTATAGGCTTACTACTTTACAAAGTTAACCACGCATCCTCGACATCCATCTACACTATTCCATAATTAATTCACATGCACCATAGATTTTACTACTCATTTAAAAATCTTCTACACAGTGAATGTTGTTAGAGGGCATAAATTAATCAATTGATATTGACAAAGTTGTTAGCATAGATAAACAATTGACTAGTTGCTCAACCACCAGTATTGTCAATTGACCAACCATTCACTTCACCCTCCACCATTAATGATGCAACTAAATATGATCAATAGTGACCATATTCAGGTTTCTCTCTTGTGTTGTGTTATAGTTTTAAACTTGGTATCAGAGCCAAGTTGATTCTATGGTATTCTGTAACCATAAGAGTTCTAACTTGAGTGCCTATTGAAATATGTGTGCTATCTTGGAAGAAAATTTCTTGTTTGTGATTTTATTTGGAAATTGTGACTACTATAGTAGCTTGCACTGTAAGCTGAGAGAGTCATATGGGATATGATTGTGAATTTAAATTGTGGACCCATTTAATTGGTTGAGATTAAGTGTGTTTGTATTCAATTTTGTGGGCTCCTATGTAGAATTGTATTAAAGTCTAAGATTGGTGCATAGGAGCCTTCTATCCTACTATACATGATTGTTTGGAATGGTTACCAAGTTGTTTGAGTTATTGGGAAAGCTTAGTGAGGATGATATAAAACATATTGGTGAAGAGTGCCTAGCTTGGAGGAGAAGTTTTTAAAAAGAGATCAGTGTTCAAGAATTTAAATATTGGTGAATGAAATGAATCAATCTTATGAATAAGATATTGTTGTTTTGATGAAACATGTTAAATAGAGAATCTAGAGTGTGGGGCTGCTATTAACGTGTAAAAGTGAATGTGCCAATAATAGATATGTAGTCCATGTAAAACCTCTATGCAAGCGTGAGTGTCAAATGTGGATACACATTTCTTGTGACAGTGTTTGACCAAGCTATTGTAAAAATAATTAACAACATTTGAATGGTAGTTTTCTAATGGTGCATTTGGTCTCAAAGAATTTCAAATATGGAGTCTACAAATTTATCTTCTTGGTTTGTGTGGTTGTGTGGTAAGTATGTGAATGGCTCATGGTGAGAAGGTGTGTTAGAATTCTTGTCATAATGCAAAGGTATCTATGTGCTAATTTGGGCTTAAAGTGCTGGGATTCAAAGTGAGTAAATGTTTACTTAATTGTTAAGGTTCTATCCATATCAAAAGTTATCATGTAGTAGAAGAGTACTGGATTTATATCCACCAACCAAGTGGTGAATACTAAATTAATGGATGATTGTTAATGGGCCATGTATTTTGATTAATTTTTAAGTGCATGAGCTATTGTAAAGGGTACATTATTGGTTGTGTCAGATACCCCATCACTTTTTGGTTTAATGTATTGATGAACCATGTGCTTGAAAATGATTTCTATATTATTGGTGAGTACAATGATTGGATACCCATGTATCTCGATAGATAGATTTCTTTTTATATGGACTAAATAATTAGTTTGATGCAGGTACAAAAGGAGAAAATCCCATATAGATGATAGTTTCCCCATTTTGATGGTTTGTGAGTTGGGTGTTCTTGGTTTGTGGTAATCCAAAACCACTTGAGTGCTTGAAGTTTATGGTGATCTTGAAACCATTTTTGATTGAGGTTTGTGGTGAGCCAAAACTACTTTAGTGTGAAGTTTTTGGTGATCTTGAAACCACTTGAGTGATGTTTGTGGAGTTTGTAAAAAAGTTAAAACCACTTTGATATTGCATTGGTTATGGGTGCTTCGTACAACACCTAAAGTGTTTGTGATGAGGGGAAACAATATGAATGATAATATTTGATAAGTGATTGAAAATGGGTACCTTACAAGGCTTTAGGACATGATCCATCCATTTTGGATTATGGGGATATCTAAAAAAAATCAAAATAATTAATTTATGGGCGGGGGGGGGGGGGGGGGGGGGGGTTGTTAGAAGGTATAAATTAATAAGTTGATGTTGGAAAAGTTGTTAGCATAGAAAAACAACTTACTAGCCACTCAACCACTAGTATTGTCAACTACCCATTTGTTCACTTCATTTTTCACAATTATTGATGCATCAACTTTGATCAATAGTGCACGTGAAATTTACTATGCCTTTCTCTATAAATTTGATTAATTAGCAATGCAATCTTAGAATTGTCATAGTCACAATGTTGATATAAACTAATTTATTATCTACCCTCTGCATCTTGAAGTTTGCATTAGTTGAGAAGAATATTAGTTTTAGTTATTGAGAAGTTTTCAGATCTGAACTGAGAAAATGAATAATGAGATCATGAATTAGATAGAGAGCTATTTAGGATGAAACTGAGCATGATTGATGTGAAGAATTACAAGAGTTTTGTTCAAATTTATGGATTTTGCAATATAGACTCACATAAGCTTGTAGTTTTTGAATTTTTCATCAATGGGTTGTTGGAAATGAATTTAATTATGGAGTGAATCTTTCTAAGTTGGAGAACTTGCATTAGAAGCACAAAAAAAACACCAGGTAGATCCTCTATTTGCATGAAGAATGTACTGTGCAAATTGTGCCTCAAAACATCATGCTTAGCCAAAACTATCATCCCAAGATGTTGATGAATACAGATGAAAGTAGAACTTTGAACATTTACAAGAACTCAAACACAATAGACTACATTTCTACAAAATAAATTCAAGCTAGCTATGTGAAACCATTTAAAGAAATAAAGAATAGAAAACAACAAGATAGGAGGATAGAATGGTGAAAAATCCACCTATTAACTCATAATGTTGAGTTAACTCATCCTAATAATATCCCTCTTAACAAAGGCCTTACAAGAGTCACACTAATGAAACTATTTTATTACAACCATCCATGAAATTACATAAATGTTGGACGTGCTCTTGCAATCCAACTGAACACCTACAATCCAAAAAACCCAAGCATAAGATCTCAATGATAAAAAAGGCAACACATTACTATCACTGCTACACTGAACTCATGAGCTATACAGAAGCATAAAAAACATCAACTTCTTAGTCCATCACAAATATGAAGTAATCCTTTTGGAAACAAGATAAAACATCATCCAAAACAATAACCTAACCAATTTCTCCAATCCAACTGATAAACCCACGAGACTAAAAATTACAACAAACTCTAACCCATCCGATCACCTATACCTCAAAAGTATCCAACATCATAAAATAATGTCATCAACATAACTAACCCATGGAATACAACCTCAAGCTTTATGTCCAATATAGTTGATGAAAATGAAACACATACAAGAACTCCTACTATATGGGTAATATAAAATCTAAAAGATCAAAGGCATACTGAGTTTATTGGTAATATCAAGTCTAAAAGATCAATGTAGAAGCTACAACCATGGAAGAAGAAACATAAACATGATAACATGATCTAAACCATCTCCCCCCAAAAGATATCATTCTCCAAGTGAACAAACCATGTTCTCAAGAAAAATGTATTATGCCAAAACTCTAATATCCAATCAAGAGTGTATCATGGCACAATATAAACATACTTAATACCAACATCATGTATCAAGCACTACAAACACTTTAACCAAATAATTTAAGAGTCCTCCATGGCTCTAAGATGTTAACATCTCCAATCACATCAAGATGCAACCTCCAACTAGTGAACCAACAAATATGAAAGACCCATATGCACAAATAGGATCTAAGGAATCCTCTAACATATCCAATACTAAATAAGATCATCCATCAATATGTGATGAATATATAGTCATTGCTAAAACTCCCTCTAAATGGGAAATTAATTTTCTCTCCAGGAATATGATAGACCCTCCTACAAATATTGAAATCATCTAGGATCACACATCACAACAAGTAGAAGAAAGAAAAAATTAACTATTTATAAAATGCTAGCTTCGAGAATGATGATCGGGAGAGTGAGCAACAAGGGGGCTAGGGTTTCTATCTCAGTGGATGCTTATGATGGTGAGGGCAAGGAGTCTCAAGTGGAAAAGGATGATAGATGAGGGCCTTCTTTGTGACTGCTCCCTCTAGCTTTTTTGGGTGTTGTCATGTTTTTAGGGTGGACCTCACTAGTGCATGGTGGAGTTGTTTTTCTACTGTTTAGTGGCCATCTATTGTTGAAGGATGGTTTTCTTCCAGTGTCTCTTCTCCTCACTCCATAGGGGTTTGGCTCTTATGGGTGGTGATTGGAGATGAAAGGTCCCATGTTGGTGCTTGGGGTGTTGTTGGGTTGTGCATTGGCTGGACCTCTATAAGGGGTTGGGGTTTGTGGGTGGAGGTGTTTTTTGCAAGTAGCCTTGTTTTGCACTTTAGGTTTTGGATGTATGGGGTCTTTTGTCTTAGGTGTGTTGTTGGTCCCTACCTCTGGTGGATTCTCTTGTATTTGAAGTTTACTAGAGATGATGATACAAATAGGTTTGGTTTGGATGGCTATGTATAGTGGCTTCATCAAATGTGCTTTTCCTTGGGGCCTCTAGTTATGGTTTGTGGGGCTCATGTGAACCCTAGGGTTTGCAGGGACTTGGATGTTGATGGACTAGTCTATAGGGGAAATGTAGACCTTGTCCTTGGTGCTAGTTCTATTAATGATGGTGTTTTCCTTAGATGGGTTTTCATTTTTAGGGGCTTTACTATTAATAGCCTCCCTTGGCTAGAAAATTTTGTTCATCATTTAGGGATTTTGTTGCCCCTTGGTGTTTTTTTCTTTAGGGATTCCTTTGGGTACTCATGTTCTAAGGTCAAGGCTTCCTCTATTTGGGACTAGAATCTAATTGAGGTAGTGATTTCAGATCCTTGAATGCCAATGTGGTGGAGGTTTCCTTTGTTATGTTATTTCACTTTCCTACTTCCTATTGAGGTGGGGGAAAAGCTTATGGAGGTAGCTAGTCATTGGAGGAAAAGTGTTTGTGAATGTGTTCAACGGATACTCTCCCATTGTTTGTGAGTATCTCTTTCTTTTTTTAAGAGATCTGGCCAGAGAGAGCCTGTATGGATGTGATGTACTTCAAGTGGTGAAGAAGGGATGACTCCATAGCTAAACACCTTGGTCTTACTCTTTACTTATAAGTTCACCACTCTTATCGATGTGGAGCTCCCTCTTATTGAGGTAGAGATCATACTTGGGTGTTGGAAGGAAGAGGAGACTCCTATTGAGATACTAAATACTTGCACTACTTTTAGTGGTTTTGTTAGTGGAGGAAGGGGAAACTGCTCTTACCTTTGGGGTTTGGTCTTCCTCCCACCTACTTATCTCTATGAGATTATGGTCTTTTGGGAGTTTGCAGGGGACTGGAAGACTTCTGACAATGTTTTCCAAGGCTGGAGCCTTGCCTGTACCCATGGTTAGATGATATGCATTGTGTTTTCCAAGGCTAGAGGTATAGTCTTGTTTGGCCCTTTTTCTTTCCTTATTATTTTGATAGGTGTAGATGGCTTGAGTTTGTTCACTTGTTCTTGTGGTGATTTCCTATCTTATTTTTACTTTTCCTTGTGATCGAGTGATTGTTGGAAGTTTTAAAGGGCACACTCTGGTCCTTTGTTGATGTTTTTGGTTTAAGTCTACAACTATTATAGGGGCTTGTCCCAAGTCTTTCATTATCAATGTTGACCATGGTTGGTAGGTTAGTCACTTATGGACCTTTATCTTTGATAGAGGGAGATCTAGCTTAGCTAGATCTTTCTATACTAGGTGTTGTTAATGTTTTTCTTTTGGTGTCTAGTGTTGTGATTGTACTTTGGGTCAGAACTTGTTAATTGCTGCTTTTCTTAATAAAAAAAAGGAAAACAAACATTTGAAAATAAGCAAATACACCATGCTATAAATTATTTGAGTTTTTATTTTTATTTTTAGTTTGTGAATGTGAGGGAATGGGTTGTATATCAGTCCCTTGTATATACTTTCTTTGTATTTAAGACTTTTCATGTCTATTCTATGTTCATGCGTAGATGTTTGTAAGCCTTTATTGCTTTTAGGTTAAAAGCATTCCCTAAATTCATACTTATATAAAGAAGGGATTTGTACCTTCATATAAAAATTCTAAGGGTGCTTATGTACTTCAATCACAAAGTGAACCAACTATTAGTAGCCGAATCTTGTCTTCTCAATCGGGCATTCAAGCATCATTTTAAGGTTGTTTTCACAATATAAAAATTTGTTTACTATTAGATACCCAATTAAGTGGATATAATTAGGTGGGTTATTGGAAGCACCATAATGAGTAATGACATTGATAAAGTATATGTGGAACCACAACATATGTTTCTGTTATGAGATGCCTATAAATAAGGAAAAAACAAGTGAAATGAAACAAACATGACAAAGAGAGAACACAAACATAAAGTACTATATGAAGGCATACATACCATAATTTACATCCCACCTCCAATGACATCTATGAGGCATATACAACATAACATATATGTAAGTTTAAGAAAACTAAGTTTTGTACTACTAGAACTATAAGAATAGATGAAGTGAAGCTCTAAAATAAAAATTACTATTATCTAAAATTATATAGGGAAGTTCTATGATTAAAACACATCTTCAATGATCTTACCTTTATTTTCCTCTCATTGGAGTGCTATATTTCACTATTATTTCCTCAGAGACAAGAACATATCCCCCATGTTGCTAGTCATTCTCTTATTATAACACCATGTGGCCTCTTTTATGATTGCAAGACAAAAAAGACCTATGGGAAGTGTGAAGAAACCACTAGAGTGATAACCTCTTCAAATTTTACAACGTCTTTCAAATCTTTGGTAAGTTATAGTGTGGAGATTTGTTTTCAAAACATCATATATTGTTGCATAGGCTAGTTTTTCTCAAGAAAATGCACTAGAAATAGGCCACCATTCCATGCCTCACAATCAAATATGTCATAGTGTTGCACTATATCCTCATTTACTTTGTCTTCTCTAATGTATTATTCCTTCATTTTATCTCAAATTTTTAGAACAAATTCTATTTCCTTGATAAGAATCCTTCTATGGATAAGGGATTTTCAACTAAATGGATTTGACATTTTTTTCAATAAAATTTTATACGATAAATGTGAATAATTTTCATTGATCTAATATTAAATATTTAAATGATATGGTACAAATTTTTATTACACTTTTAAAAATAGTTTCCCAAATTATATATAATGTGATTCAAGCCATGAACATAATTGGAAACAAGAACTTTGAAAATATCTTTCCATGAATTTATCTATTCTATTACATATATTGAAATTGTTCTTTCTTACATAGTCTAATATTGTGGATTCACTATAATAGTAATTAGGAAAGATAGTTCATTTATAATAGGACATTTATTTTTATTGAAAGTAAATACCTCAAAACTCTCTAGTGGATACAATAATGAAAAAAATTAATATAGAATTTTTTGAAAATGATGTTAGATTGCTTGATTGTCGAGTATATTATTTAAACTTGTGGGAAGAAATAAATTAAAATCTTGATATATATTGGTAATTATTTTTATGAAATTAGATATCAAGGAGCCTCTTTAGATTGTTTTGTATCAAATATTGTTTTACCATGTGGTCACATCATAACTTCTATAAGAAATTCTCACTAATCGAACAAAACCCTAACCTTAATTAAAAATACCTATGTACACTTATTACAAAATCATATTTAAAAGTATCCATTCAATTTAAATTTATAATTTAGAGTTATGTACTAGTGCTATTTATTGAGGCCACAATAATGGTTCGCACTTTCCATCATGGAGAAAGTGGATGGAAAGTGCGGATTCCATTTCTATGAAGCTTTGAAAGAAGCCTAAACTTTGAATGAAGGTCCTTAGGGGCTTCAAATAAAGCCCCCTACTTCATTAGAAGCCCAAAAGTTATCAGAAAGTGCTTATGGGGCTTAATTCGAAACCCCCCCTAGTACCACACATTCTACAACTAGGACTTCGAATGAAGGGGGCTTAATTTGAAGCCTCTCTGAGGGATTCATTCGAAGTCCCCTTGGTGCCACACATTCTACAACTAGGGGCTTCGAATGAAGGGGGCTTCATTTGAAGCCTCTCTGAGGGCTTCATTCAAAGCCCCCTTCATGCCACACATTCTATAACTAGGGGCTTCGAATGAAGGCGGCTTTATTTGAAGCCCCCAAAATACAATTTTTTACAAATTTCTTAAATTGTCTATCAAATTTTTCCCTTCTGAGGGCTCAAACAAGGGAAAAGTAGTCTATATTTTACAACTAAATATACCAGATTGTTCTACTTTGAATAGACTTTTCAATGATTACATGTTTAATATATATTGTGACGTTTTATTTGTAATTTTATTAAACATAGGTTGTTTGGCCATTTCACAAGTATCTGTTTGAAGCTTCAAGAATAATAGAAAATAAGAGAAAATAAGTTTTGAAAAATATGTCCTACAAAGATATGTGTGTTACCTTTCTAGAAAAACAAGAAAAAATCCATTTCAATTTATACAAAATATATTATATTGATCAAAATCAATCTATGTCTAATTTATCGTTAACACCACTTTACCATTGAATAGAATATACAAATTTTAATGAAATTAAATGAAACCAACTAAAGTTGCTAGGTATTGATGTTATCATTCTAGCCTTGAAAGAATTTATCATTATCATATTTTTTCAATAAGTTATGTTAATCAAAACAACAATCACTCTTTAAAAATATCGATTTCTCATATATACCACTTCTTGAAGGAGAAAAAAATGGAATTCAATCACTTTCACAAAAAATTTAATGTTTTATTAGAAACTAGAAAGAAAATGCTACCAATCACTAGTTTACATCATCTTAAAATTCTTTACGATTTTTTAGTAATACCATCTGGAAGTGAAGATTTTTAAAAAATATTCGTTTTAGTGCCAAAGTTGACCAAAAAGTGGGAACCATTATTGTGGTTAGACTATAAAATAAATAAAGAACAATCCGTATATTTTTGGATATGGTTTTTTGTGCCATGATCTACATAGGTCTTTCATTATAATCTATGGTAGTAGTCTACATTACAAAGGAGTCACAAAGTTAGGTTTTAGTCTCAAAGTCCACATAATAACATAGCATAAATGAGAGGATGATAGGCAATAGGATTTAGGTGAGGAGTAAACATGATTATCAAGAGCAGGGATAAGGATCTACATGAGACATATTTTCTGGGGATGTCTGTTTGTCAAGAAACAGTTGTATTCAGTTTGTAAGGATCTACCAGCTATTTTTCAGCATAAACTAAATTTTGAAAGAAGTCCTTGTTGGTGTAGGGTTGCATACTAATATCATTGCTGAGGTAATTAGACATGTTATTTTGACTCACATATGGAGATACAGGTGTAAAACTGTTTTTACAAATCTGAATAAGGTTCATCAGAAAGCTGCTCCTCTTGAGCTTTATTTAGACATTTTTCTGTGTCTGACTTCTCTCTTTTTCCAACTATAAGGTGAGGCTGAGAAGAACTTACAGGTGGATTTTCAAATTCAAGAAAGCTGATTGCTTATTCAAAGAAAAGTGGTCATACATCTTGGTGTAAAGTCTTTCTTTAGCATTGACATGTGTCTATTGTATTTCTGTTTTGTTATTATTGAAAAAATAATAAACATTGTAAAGTCTGTAGCTTTGTAATTTTGACTGTAGCAGCCATGATAAATTCTAGTTAGGTGCAACTGTTTGCTGCCATATTCTTGTATTCAATTATTTTTTCAATAAAAATAAAAATAACATAAACTTACAAATTGGGGTAAGACGAAGTTTTGAGATGTTTGAAGCCACAATCTAAAAAGCGACACATTGTCACTTGCATAACATCAACGAAATTGTTATCCCAAAATGTATATGGTAATCAACATTTTCCGGCCCCTTAGATGTTACTAAACTTCTACTTTATAAAACACCTCATATCCGGCAAAATAACAGCAGTCATATAACTGAAATGTCGATATCAGTGAAACAGTTTTTGGTTTTCCTTTATCGCTCAAGGATAATACATTCTTTATTATCGTCTCTTTATGGAAGTACAAGCACTTGCTAGTGGAATTCAGACGCATTATTTGAACAGCATGAAACATAGCAAAATAACTCATCCAGCAACTATATAAGCTGGAACACTCTTGGTGGCTACGTCATGGGCAGGAATCAGGAGGCTTAGGTGATCCTGTTCATCAAAACATATCTTAATGGTGAGACATCACAGTAAAGAGTTTAAAGAGGAACAGAGCAAAAGAAGATGATTTAATTGCGACTTACTTGCTGCAGTCGACGGAGGGAGTGATGGGAATGCCGATGTCTACGCCGCAGCGTTCGGGCAACTGGGCAGCTCTGGTGTAGTTGATGGGAGCTCCCCCAATTAAAGACTTAATGTAGTTACACGTCGCCTTTCTGTCCTCACTTGTCTCGGCGGCGGAGTTGAGACTCTTTATGCCATCGCAGCACGCCTTTGCGGGCTCGGCGTCGGCCCCAGAAACAAAGGCAGTGCAGGGGAGTATATCTGAATCCACTGTCATGCACGATATAGCGGCATATGCCCCTGCGCTAATCATCGCCATCACTACAAACGCAACGTAAACGAATTCCCACACGCTCTTCATTGCTCTTGCCATCCTTACTCTTCACAAATTATCACTTACAACTTGAGTTGTGTGAGTAATGGAGGTAAGGATTAGAGCATTTATAGATGGAGGGAGAGAGTAAAGACAGATGCCATCAATGTAAAACGGGGCAGTAGCATTAAATGCAAAGATTTTGTCTCTGGGAGGTTTAGTTTACAGTCACCATCTTTTCTTGTGAGGATTAGGAGAGTTGGTTTTCGATATCTGTTCAATCGTGATGCCAGCTCGCTTTGCTTTAATCATACCTCTGAGCATAGTGATCGCTGTTTTACTGGGAATCACATGATATCATACTATATCAGTAGTCATGTCGTTAGTGCTTAATGCAAACTACATGTTATTCCATGTAATTCTCATGCCGTTAATCGCCGTGGATCACTACTTCTTCCATGTATTTCTCATGGCGTTAATCACCGTGGATCAGTATTTGGAAATGACGTATCCAGTGTCACTTTTCTCAGCGTATCCAGTTTCACCTTTCTGAGCCTTAGTTAACTGGCTGATGTGTTGGTTGAACTGGAGTTTATTCCAGCACTTCCAATAATTGTAATCTTTACTTTTAAAGCATTTGCTGCCGTCAATCAACTGTAGAATGTTTTTTTCAATCTGCTGCTCTGTTGTTTTTCTTTAGTCGCTCTGTTTTTTCTGTTACTTTGTTCATACAGAGACATTGTTATATTTTCTTTCCTCTGATGTTCTGTGTAGCTAAAGCTGCAAATTTTACATGGTATAAGAGCTTAGTTGCGGGAAAGGAAAAATATAATTTTCTCTGTTGCAGGTATAGAAAATCAGAATTGAAAATGGAATCTCCAGCCTCTATTATTGTCACACCATACAACTACTTTGATTGGAAGCCTAAAAATTTACTTCAGCTCCGAACTAAAGGTCTCTATCGAATAGTTAAGAATTAAGAGGTTGAGCCCAATTCAACAGTAGACAAATCTAAATACTTCAACTGTATGGATGAAGTATTTGGGCTGTTATGCTTGTCCATATCTCAAGAACTATTGTTCCATGTTGAGGCATGCACAACTCCAAGTGAAGTTTGGGATACCTTGGAGACCCTATTTGGAAAGCAAGATGAAATGCGGGGTCATATCCTTGAAAATGAGCTCACCTCATTAGATCTAAGAAAATTTGACAATATCCAAGATTACTTCGCAAAGTTCAAAGCTTTGTTGCTTCAGCTGAAAGGATGTGGTATTAATAAGTCCAATGAAGAAAGTAAGTTAATTCTTGCCATTCTATCAAAGTTGGGTCCAGAATATGTAGTATTTGTTTCTTCTTTTCACACAATCACACTCACATCAGGAGCAAATTGGAAGATGCCCACATTCAATGCCTTCATTGAGTCTCTAATACATTAGCAAGATAACCTTATTAAGATGGGTACCTTGAAAAATTCTAAAGCTCATGCACTCATTGTGCATACAACCGGGAAGAATAACTTTAAATCCAACCAACAATCCAAAGGAAAATGGAAGAAGGATTCATATCCAAGAAAGGAAGGTAATCCAAAACCTTCAGATGGGTCTATAGGCTCAAAAGAAAAGGGCACAAAGGGCAAATCAAAGTGCACCTATTGCAACTGTGGGTATCATCCAGAATCATCATGCATGAAGAAGACCATTGATCTCATGGCATAAACACTTCAACAACATAATCTTGGTAGTCTTATTCCTAACAGTGCCAAAAAGTAGAAAGAAAATGCACTAGAAACCAAAGGCAATGCTCATGCATTGATAGCTATTCATTCTTTCCTAGATGCATGGATCATAGACTCTAGAGCTTCACACCAAATGGCAGCCAAAAAGATGTTATTTCATCTTTGAAACCATTAACTGGTTCTCCTATTCTCATGGGAGATGGATCTCCTATAGAAGCAACTGGAATTGGGAAGGTAGAGCTTGGAATTGGAAGTTTTGAGAATGTTTGGCATGTCCCAATTTTTTTTTGGTAAATTTACTTTCTGTGTATCAAATGACACATACTGGAACTGGTAGGAGAGTTGAATTCACACCAGATTCAGTCATGATCTATGACATGCAAGACAACTCCAAAATTTCTATTGGTAAGGTGAATCATCAATCTCATTTGTACACTTTCTTTGATTTTGTTGCAAAATTAGATTCTACTTTACTTCTAACACATGCAAATGATGAAAGTAGAATTTGGCATGAAAGATTTGGACATTTGAATTTTAGATACATGCAACAACTTAGCAATTAGGGGATGGTAAAAGGCTTGCCTACCATGGAATTCTCTAGTGGAGTTTGTGAAGGTTGTGCTCTTGGAAAACATCCAAAAGAAAAATTTCCCAAGGGAATCTCATGGAAAGCCTCCTCTCCTCTAGAGCTTGTTCATAGTGATTTAATGGGTCCTTTTCTTGAGCCTTCCATGAGCAAAGCCAAATATGTCCTTACATTCATTGATGATTACTCAAGGTATACATGGGTATACTTTCTTAGATATAAGTTTGAAGTGTTTGAGAATCTCAAGCTTTTTAAAGTCCGTGTGGAAAAACAATAAGGAAAATTGGTTAAGATCCTCCACACAGATAATGGGGGGGAGTATGTCAACAATGATGTCTAAAATTGTTGCGATGAAGTAGGAATATAGTTGCAAAACACAGTTCCATATATCCCACAACAGAATGGGGTAGCTAAGAGGAAGAACCAATCTTTAAAGGAGATGACTAGTTGCATGTTGCATGCTAGGTCACTTCCCTCAAAACTGTGGGCTGAACTAATCAACTGTGCTTCATATATCCAAAATAGATCTTTTCACAAATTTGTTAAAGGAAAAACTCCTTTTGAAGCATAAAGAGGTATACAACTAGCGGTCACTAATTTTTGTATTTTTGGATCTCGTGCATGGGCTCACATTCTTTTTGATAAAAGGAAGGCTTTGGAGCCTCAAAGAAAGGAATGTATCTTTGTTGGTTATCTAGATGGTGTAAAGGGTTATAGATTGTGAGATCTTTCTACATAATAACTCTTCATTGAGAGGAGTGTATATTTTGATGAAAGTCCCATGCTAGCATCTCGAATGCAACATGTACTACCACTTCTATGCATCCTCCTCTCATAGATCTTGAGGATGATGAAGATACTACAAATTTGATTTTAGATTTATCTAAATCTGATGAACATGAACATGAACATGCATGTCTCAATTGGGATTCTAGTGATGATTTAGCATTTCCTATGAGAAGACAAAGAACATGGAGCTTGGTTGATATATATGATGCTCCTCATGCATTTTCAGCTATTGATTTGAGTACTCCAATGCATGCTTATCTACTTCAAGCATCAGATCCTCAAACTCATGTAAAAGCTATAGGAAATCCTCATTGGGATGTTGCCATGGATGAGGAGTACAATTCTCTTATTGCAAACCAAACTTGGGAGCTAGTTCTACTTCCATCCAATTACAAGCTTGTCAGGTGCAAATGAATCTATCGAACAAAGAAAATAGAAAATGGTCAAGTGACTAGATACAAAGCAAAGTTGGTAGCCAAAGGTTTTCAGTAAGTTCAAGGCATTGATTGTGATGAGACTTTTGCTCCTATGGCAAAAATGGATTCCATTCGATTGGCTCTAACCATTGTAGTAGCAAAAAAGTGGGAAATTCATCACATGGATGTGAAAAATGCTTTTCTTCATGATGATCTTGAGGAGGATATCTACATGGAGTAGCCACAAGGGTATGTACATAATTCCTCACTAGTATGTAAGCACAAGAAATCACTTTATGGATTCAAATAGGCACCTCGTGCTTGGTATGCTAAAATAGATTCTTATCTTCTGTCTCAAAATTTTACGAGATGTAAATTTGATCTAAATATTTATATGTTGAGAACATCTGACTCTTTGTTGCTCATAGTACTCTATGTAGATGGTCTACTAATCACATTGATTCGTGCTCAACAATTGTGGCAACCAAGGTATCTTTGCATGATACCTTTGCTATGACAGACATGGGCCTTCTCAATTTCCTTCTCGGTCTTGAAATCAGTCAAAATAAATTAGGTGTCATAGTTTCTCAATCCAAGTATGCAAGAGATCTCTTGTTTCAATTTCACACAAGTGATTGTAAACCAGCACCCACACCTTTTCTATCCGGGGTCAAGCTAAAAGATGGAAAAGATACACCATTGGCTGATTGTACACTCTATCAACAGCTTGTGGGAAGTATTCTTTATTTCACTCATTCTCATCTAGATCTATCATATGCAGTGGGCGTTGTTTCCAGATACATGCAAGAGCCTCGTGAACTACATTGGAAAGCTGCCAAGCATATACTTCATTATGTTCAAGGAACTATTAGCTATGGAATTCATTATTCAACTAGATGCACTTTGGATCTCATTGGCTACACTAACTCTGATTGGAGTAGTGATAGTATTGATTGCAAGTCCACTTCAGGCTATGTTCTCAATTTGAGTTATGGTCCCATCTATTGGTCAAGCAAAAAGAAATCTTCCATTTCTCTCTCTTCCATGGAGGCTAAATATTAAGGTGTGGTCAATGCTACCACACAGATTGTTTGGTTGCAAAATTTTCTCACTGAGTTGGGTATCTCATTTCATCAATTGACCATCATTTGGTGTGATAATCAAAGTACATTGAAGATTTGCCAAAATCCAATACAATGACGATGGAAAAAGCACATCGAGATCCATATGCACTTCATCCAAGATCTCATTCATGAAGGCATCATTGATATATGGTATTGTCCTACTTCTCATCAGATTGCTTACATCTTCACGAAATCATTCACTGAGCAGAAGTTTTAGCTTCTCCAAAATCTTCTTGGGGTAAAAAATAATCTAACATTGTAGTTCTCTTCTCTTGTAGGTATTCATTTTGAGGGGGGGTTTTCTTCCCACTGGGTTTTCCCTCTTTCCTTAGTCTCTTCTCAAGCTAGATAGTTAGCATTAAGGGGGGGTGTTAGTGGTTAATGCAAACTACATGTTCTTCCATGTATTTCTCATGCCATTAACCACTGTGGATCACTACTTCTTCTATTTATTTCTCATGTTGTTAATCAACATGGATCACTACTTGGAAATTATGTGTCTAGTTTCACCATTTCTAGCCTTAGTTAATTGGCTGATGTGTTGGTTGAGCTTGAGTTTACTCCAATACTTCCAATAATTGTAATCTTTACTTTTAAAACATTTGCTACCATCAATAAACTATAGAATGTTTTTTAATCTACCACTCTGTTGTTTTTCTTTAGTTGCTCTATTTTTTTTTAGTTGCTCTATTCATACATAGACATTGTTATTTTTTCTTTCCTTTGATGTTCTGTGCAACTAAAGCTACAAATTTCACATGTGTTTCATTTATATGATGAGTCCAACTGAATTTTTCTTATTTAGTTTTGACTATTCAATATGTTTAGTTTAGAAATGAAATCTTAGTGTGTGATGTTTACTGGGTTTGATGGTAAAAATTAAAGTGATGTCTAAAAAATAACAAGAAATAATATAATTCTAAAGATTAAAGAATGTAATGTTTTAGTTGGAAGTTTTCTAGTTGAAAATAATTGCTGAGAGGCTAACCAAGTTTAAATTTCTATTGACATATAGATGCATATGGCAATTCACTTGGAAACTCTTTGAAGTAAAGTTAAAAAAATGTTCAACTCTTTTCCTAAATAATACCATTTGTTAGAATTAGAGAATGTGCAAACAAATTATATGATAAAATTTTTAATTAAATATGGTAGGTTGACTTTTAAAATAATATCTGATGTTTGAGAGCATGTAATTCTTTTGATTAGGTCCTTCAAGGAAGAACCTTTAGAGAGTTTACTAATTGTTGTTATTCATAGCTGAGGTATAAATAAGTAGGTTTTTTATCAAACTTTTGTACTTAAGAGGTTAATTAATTAGAGAAGGTGGTGTTCCTTAGAGGAATAAACAATAAATTTTCTTACCATTTGCTAAAGAGTTTTATAGTTGTAGTTGTATTCATAGAAAAGATTGAAGGCATTAGTCAAATTCATATTGATGAGTTGATTGGTTCTTAAATTGCACATGAATCCAAGATTGGAAAAATATAATGATAATCTATGAAAGAAGACTTTAAAAATTCAACTATAAGTTACTATAGATGGAGATAGCGTAAGGTCTCATATCAATGGAAGAGGAAGCAATGAAAGAGGAAAAATTGATTTGGAATCTAAGAAGAAATATTGTGAGAACCCTCCTAATTTCAAGAGGAAATAATAATATAACTTGGTGGGAAGAAAATCATAGGTATGCTAAGTGTACAATACAATGGAATTACTAAAATAGATAGTATGGTAATTTTTCTACAAGTTCTAGATGAGCTAGAAAATATTGGCAAGTAGGCTATGCAAATCTTAGAGGAGAAAAAAGATAAATAAAGATTATTTATATAACCTACAATGTGATTTATAAAAGATCAAATGATGTTTGGTTTCAAATATTGGATATAAAATCAAACTATTCATTGCGTGTTGCTAGGCTTTGATTGGTGATACATGCAATAACACAAAAAGTTTATTTTTGCAATGATTGAAGAAGTATCATGATAATAATTTAGCCATGCAATGTATATGAGAATAGATCACTTCTAAAGTATCTATAGATTGACTATGCATAAACAATTTTAGTATCCCCAACTAAAAATATCCCTAATTCTCCTTGTTCCTCCAAAGAACAATACAAATTGTTGGTGACTCGAGTATTATATTGTAACTTATTGCATTAAATGACTAAATATTTCATTCATCTTGAGTTAGATGATATCTTACTTATTTCTGTTACAACCCTCTTTTTACTTCCTTCAAGTGTTGATTTTTTCCAAATCTACTGCAAATTAATAGCACTGCCATGTTGGCATGTATGTTCCAAAGGAAACTCTCATTATATTAATAAGAATAAGCCATGAATAAAAAGGGACATGTCTATTTGTTAATTAATAATTAATATTATAATAAATATAACCATAGTTATATATATTATTATTATATTAATTTATCTCATATAGTAATAAACACACACACACACACACACACACACACACACACACACACACAAAACTATATCTCATAGATAATTATATATAGGTTTATCCAATTGAAGCTACCACACATCAACACTGCCTCTTATCTAGGGAGGATTAACACTTGATCATATATTACCTCAATATAAGAATATCTTTGATTATAAGATATTCAATAGTTTGATATCATGAGTATCGGTCTTCTAGAATATCAGTGTATGATACTCACCAATTACTCAAATAGGTTTTTGATATATCATTTGATATCAAGAGTATTAGTCTCCTAGAATATCGACATCTGATATTTACCAAGTACTCAAATAAGGTGTGATATCACATCTAATATGATGAGTATTGGTTTCCCAGAATATCATACAATATTCACCAATTACTCAAAATAAGGTTTGATATCACATCTAATATCAAGAGTATTGGCTGTTGGAAATCTATTATGGTCTAGGTGATTGAATGGGGGGAGGTGAATCAGGAACCAATTAAAATTTAACTTCAATTCACCAATTAATCCTCTTTAAGCTAATTTGATCTAATTGCATGCATGAAAGACTGAAAGCAATAAAACATTCATAATAGTTGACACAATATTTGATAACCCAGAAACCTTCCAAATAGAAAGTAAAACTAGGGTGGGGATGATACCCACAAGCTTTAGTACTACAATATAAAGTTGGCCTATTAAGGCTTACAATTGATCACTTATGGCGATCTACCTTGTTAGGAGAAATACGGACTATTAGATCCACCTTGTAAAAAGATTTATACAATACAATGAAGTATGCATTTGGTTAAGATTCAACATAAGAATGTTAAGTCCTCCTTGTTAGAGGATTTGACTAATGCACCTGTTAGGATGAACTAGTAGCTGATCTCTTCTCTACAACTTGGTTTGCTGATTTGAGATTCCTTTGATGTAAAATGATGGCCTTGTTGTGATAGAGGAGACTCCACTTTTCCTTATATTGCTTGTAGCCTTTACTCTTCAGTTCGTATTCATACTTGTTACATCTTCTCATTTGGATCACACAAGATATATTACATATATATTAATCCAAATAATTACATTCTAGAGTTAGCTACAACATCATATTCAAGAATCTTCACTAATTTGGCTCAATGTTGTAACTCGGGTTCTAAAGACCACTCAGATAATATTCTGACACTCGACAACATAGTCAACTTGTCAAGCTTAGGCACTCAGTTGAAATTGGTGCTCGGTCCACATTGATCACTCAGAAGTAGAAATGAACTCAGTTAACACTAATGACTCGGTAAACACTAGAGAACTTGGTCAACATTGAAGGCTTGATTGATACAAAATCTCAGTCAACACTACCTTCCTTCTGCTTAGTTAACACGACTAGCTCAGTAGACACTATTAGCTTAGTTTACAATACTTCCTACTTGGTTTAGACTGTGAAGCTTGGTAGACTCTGTGAAGCTCAACTTACACTAATTTATGCTTGTGAAGCTTGGTAGAATCTATGAAGCTCGACTTACACTACTTCCTACTTGGTTTACATTGTAAAGCTTAGTAGACTTTATGAAGCTTGTCTTACACTACTTTCTTCTTGTAAAGATTGGTAGACTCTATAAAGCTTGGTAGCAATGTAACCAACAAAATGATCAAGTGTCTAGGCACTAATTAACAAATGATTTGACCATAAGGTCAACAATCTCCCCTTTTGGTATTAGTGACAAAAAAACACTTATCATACCAAAATTCTGAATACTTAATAAAAATAAGTCAAAACTCTCCCAACCAATGTGCTTGGGTCTATAACTCGGTGTTTACTGTTGTACTAACGCTCGACTAACACTAACTCTATTTTTTCTTTTTCAAAATTATTTTTGTAACTTTGATGTATGTATATATTCCCCCCCTATAGATATATTCCTTCTTTGTATTCTCCCTTGTATACATATTTCTTCTTTTTTATATGATATAACTATTTCCCCCAATTTTTTGACACAAATGCCAAAAAATGCATATTTACATGGTAACACCAAAATGTGGAAGGAAATCACTATGTACCTTAAAAAATATATACATTTTTTTATCCCAATTATCTTCCAAAACTTTGGAAGTATCTAAAGCTATTTGTACTTTAGCTAATAATTCCATCATATGCTCAACAATAGAAAAGTTGTTGTCATGGATTATTATTTTAGCATGAGTAATATGTTTCTACATTACATCTATGTTGGGAATTATCAAACTCTAAATATCTATTAGTGTAGCCCAGATTCTGGTTTCTTCTCTCAACAATTGTGCCTACAAGTATATGTTAGATACCTAATCTTGATGAAATGTGTAGAGCTAGTGCTTAGGTCAAGTGATAACTGATGTGTACTTTCCTTTAGATCAGTATCTATCTTAGAAAACTTGTCCATTATTTCCTTGGTGAAATTTATAGCATCACTTAACTTTACAAATAAGGAAACAACATTATTTACAGAACATTCAATAGTAACAAAAATAATGGACAATTCCACTTGATCAATGGCAATCTTTTGCACCACTTTCTCCAAAGCTTTGTTAGAAAACTTTCTTTCTGCCCTCTGTAGTAGTTTTTCTTGGCCTCTCAAATCTTCATTAAACTTGTGAACTATGTCAACAATTTGGTTGAATATAGGTTTATTTTCATCAATTTGAATACTAAGTGCATCAACAAATATACTTTTTATGTCTTCTAGCACTTGATTCTTTTTCTTCATTTTTGCTCTTAGCTTCTGCTATTTTCCCCTTTTCTTCCAAAGCGCTCCAAGGGTGTCCATCTCTTTAGGAGTGATATTAGAGGTATCCCAATTTGGAATAACTATATCCTCATCCAGGTCAATTTCATCAATGGAGGCTTCTACCGCTTTACCCTTTTCCTTTGGAACATAGGAAGGAATGATTTCCTTTCCTTTACTCAAATTCTTAATGCTTGGTTGAGGCTTAACCTCAATGCACTTATTGCTAAAACATTAGTAGTAGAAAAAACATTACCAATTTGAGAAACAACAGCAATAATGGGAGTATTTACAATACCCTGTTGTGACTTAGTCTGGCCTATTGCTATTAAGAGTGGAGCTTGCTACTCAATAGATGAAGTGGTAGTAACAAAACCCATCATTGCACTTGGTAGGATAGCTCCAATAGTGAATTGAGTGCTAGGTTGAACAATGTTTAGCTCAATTGTTTGTGACTGAGTTGTAACCTTCTCTAAACTTGATATAACCAATATTTTTCTCAGAGAATTAGGAAGGGAGACCATTACCTCTACTTCAATATTTTCAAGATCAAAATCTTGGATATATGAATCTTAGGTAGATCCTCACTAACTATTTGATCATCTTGTTCCTCTTCATCATCATCAACATTATCAATATAATCAACATCATGAACTTGCACAACTTCCTTAGTGGGCTTTACAACATGTAATCTATAGATGTTCTTCCATGCATTTGTATTTGATTATACAATAGATTCAATATCATTATACAAAATTAGGAATGCATTGAACTTGGGAGTAAGCTTTTGTTCATGCTTTGTCAATGCTTCCTTCACTTCTTTATCTGACAGATCTGGCATAACCTTCCTCAAGGTTTTTTCCCTGATATCCTTGGCAACTGCTACATCATTGTCCCATCAAGGTGTACCTACCTTTAGTATGATATCTAGAACTTGGATTTTCAATTCACTCAGAGAGTATTTTCATTTAGCCTTTTTTGCCACTAAGTATTCTTCAATTTGTTTTTTTCTCTTCCTTACTCCTAGTTTCATACTCAAGATATTTAAATAATGTCATACCTCCTCCTTCTATGATTATTCTCAATCTTTCTTCAAAGGTAGGAGTAGACATCTGAAAAGCTACCTACTACTCTTCTTCTTCATCCTCTTCTTCATCTTAAAGTTTGAACTTTTTCTTTGACTAAGTAGGCCTTTTGGTGAAGAATGTAGGAGAGGACCTTGTAGCTCTCTTTGTTATAGTTACTTTCCCCTTTTTTTATGGAGGTTCCTCTATCATTTCTTCCTCTTCTTCTTCTTCATGTTCCTCTACTCCTTCTTCATCTTCAATATCATCTCCCTTTCCTTCTATGAGTAGAAGAAGGGAATCAAATTTCTTTCTTTCCTTTTCGATCCTCTCAACCTTCTTTCTTCCTCTCTTCAAAATCTGAGGTATCTTGATTTCCAAAGAAATCCTGGTCTTTTCCTTTTCATATGTGCCAAAATATGGTACCTTTGGATCCACACGCTCATTGACAAGAGCCTTGATGATATCTTTTATGTCATCAATGTTTACCTCATAACCAAGAGGTTTTACCCATGCCACTCTTGGCCTTACTGCCTAATTATGTACCTTGTCGCAGTCCACAAGGAAACATATATCTTGTTCATAATCATCAACTAGTTGTTTGGGTATTTTGAATTTACTTGCATCTTTTTCTTAAAGGTTTCAAAATATGTATCCATGATGCCCTCAAAATTATCTCCCATTTAAGCTATAAATTCATTGATCTGATATAAAATAGGTCTATCTTTCTTCCATACTACAGTACCTTTTGAAGAGAAAAACTTCTAAACATAAAAGAATAAACATACTAGGAGTAATCCAAAATTACATAGACTAGTCTTGGATGCTCAAATGCTCTCCATGTTCTTGGTTAACTAGCTTAGCTATAACTCAATGAGGTCAAAGGATAGATTGTTCTTGACCACCTTGAGTGCTAAGTCCATAGCTTCACATGGGACAATCTTTAGTTGACTACAATTGTATATCTTGTGAGCAATGACATGAATTCTAAACTTGATCTCCATGTCTATAACACCATTAAGCTTCATTCCTCTGCCATCCCACTCAACAAAATTCTTCTTCACTAGCTTAGCCTGACCTAGGGTTTTTGTTGTTTTAGGTTTGTCAATCATAAGACACCTGATAACCCTATGGATCATTTTCTTTGTGATTTGGATGAGTTGGTTGAGACAAAATTGTACGTCATGAACACAAATCAGGATAAATCTAATCCTATTGATTTGGAAACCCATAGGCATATGTAGAATGTGGGTTAAACCCTTTGTTTCTAGGTGTTGATGTTTAGGTTTTAGGTTTCCATCCAAACATAGTGCTTCATATGCTTGATTCATTTCTAGAGTTCCCAATTCTTGAATCAAACAATGATAAAAAAATCTAATATCATCTATCAAGAGCACCTTCAAAGGAATTTGCAAATGTGCACCAACTAGGTCCAATTCTTCTATGATCCCTGGACAAAGTTTGAACTTTGGGTTTGCAGGCACAATGTTTCTTATTAGAATCTCAAAACCCTTCTTAACCTTGTTGTTGGATGAAGATGCCATATCACTTGGTAATGGAGGAATAAACTTTGAGAAATTCACATTGAATCTCTTGGGGGCTTTGGAATGCTATGCTCTATTCGCTCTAAAATTCAAAGTAAAAAATAAACCTTTCAATTCTTCTTTTAACCAAAAATATATCTTTAAGTTACCATTAATGCATCATAAACAAGACAACTCAGTGACAGCCTGTTAAACTTGATAGGTATGAGATGCTTGGCTAAGTCTTCAACTCGGTCAGGTCAGCAACCAAAATTTTCTCAGTAAGGTCTTGAAACTTGGTGATCCTAATGCATCTTAAATGCTAATTTGGATCTTCTTTCTTGTAGATTGGAACTGGTATAGGAATTTTCTTCTCAATCATAATTCCAGTGATCTCCATGGCTAATCAGTTTGAAATGGTTGAATCACCTAACTCATTGACTTGGGTGTCAACATATTTAGAACTTTGACTTGCATTTACTAGAGATTTCTTTATCATTTCTACCTCATTTGACTTTTGATATTGTTAGCCTTTCTTTTCATCTTCAATTGTAGCTCAATTCATATAGTTTCCAGCTAGATGTCCAAGTTTTGTGCATACATAAAATCTCTTTGTAGGGTCCCTCTTCCTCATGTGAGTTCTTATGCAATTTTATCCAATATGTCCATGCTCACCACATAAGTGACATCTGCACCATGTTTATACTCCCGACCAAAGCTAGCTTTCACAATATGTTCTGCTGGATTCCATTTCTTGGTCTTGCATTCTGAAGATTTGTGCCCTTGTTTGTTTCAATTGAAACATTTTCCTTCAAAATTGGCTTTCTCTATGCATTCACTTGCACTATGTCCTTGTTTGTTACAACTGTAGCATTTTTCACTCAATTTTAATTCTCCATTTCTCCAACATTTGTTTGATGTATGCCTTATTTTTCCACAATGATTAAAAGTATCTCTTTTGTTCTTCTAAGCTCCTTGTTAAGATGATTCACCTTCATCTGTATAGCCTAATCCTTCTTTGCCTTTGTGTCAGAGTTAAGTTTTCTCATTCAGTTGATTCATTCTTTCTTGATGTTTCATCATCCTTTCATTGGTTTTCATTTCTATGTTGAGATCATTCTGCAATCTTGCATTGTCTGTCCTCAAGTTGATAAGTTCTTGATTTTTACAATGAAGTTGATTTATCAAATCTACTGAATGAAAAGATAGGTATTGAATTTCATTGTCCTTTTCTTCTATCTTTTAAGTTAGTAATATTTTCTCTTCTTTTGCTATGTCCTTTTTTTCCATGTCTTCACACATTTTGACTAACTAAATTTCTTGTTCTCTTTTTAGATTTTTGACTTCTTCATGTAGAGTGATATTCTTCTCAAGTAAGTCTTTGATTACTACAACATCTTTATTTGAACTTCTATCTTGGAAAATGTCTTCAATTCTTTCTTCAATATAGAGACTACCATTCATCTATGCTACTAGGTTTTTAATTCTTTTCAGGGATTGAGAGAGTTGCTCCTTCATTTTCTTGGATTGTTCAATGGCCATCTATAGATCCATCTTTCCATTTTCAATAGCTTTCTCAAGTCTATATACTTCCATTGCCTTTGATCTTTTCTCAAGCTACTAAACTTCTGATGTGAGAACCAAATGCTCTAATACAATTGTTGGAAATGTATTGTGGGCTAGGTAATTGAGTGGGGGGCGAGGGGGTGAATTAGGAACCAATCAAACTTTAGCTTCAATTCACCAATTAATCCTCTTTAAGCTAATCTGATCTAATTACATGCATGAATGACTGAAAGCAATAAAACATTCATAATAGTTGACACAATATTTGGTAACCTAGAAACCTTCCAAATAGAAAGTAAAATTGGGGTGATGATGATACCCAAAAGCTTTAGTACTTCAATATAAAGTTGGCTTGTTAAGGCTTACAATTGATCACTTTCGGTGATTTTCCCTATTAGGAGAAATAAGGACTGTTAGGTGCACCTTGTAAAAGGATTTATATAATACAATGAAGTATGCACTTGGTTAGGAGATTTAGCATAAGACTATTAAGTCCACCTTGTTAGAGGATTTGACTGATGCACCTTCTAGGATGAACCAGTGTCTAATCTCTACTCTGCAACTTAGTTTCCTAATTAAGATTCCTTTGATGTAAAATGATCACCTTGCTATGATAGATGAGACTCTGTTTTCCCTTATACTGCTTGTAACCTTTACTCTTCAATTCAAATTCATACTTGTTACATCTTCTCATTTGGATCACATAATATATATTACATATATATTAATCCAAATAATTACCTTCTAGAGTCAGCTACAACATCATATTCAACAATCTTCACTAAGTTGGCTTAATGTTGTAACTTAGGTTCTAAAGACCACTTGGGTGATATTCTAACACTCAACAACATAATTAAATCGATAAGCTCTAGCACTTGGTTGACAATGGTGCTTGGTCCACATTGATCACTCAAGAGTAGACATGAACTTGATTAACATTGATGACTTGACAAACACTGGAGAACTTGGTTGACATTGAAAGGCTTGGTTGACACAAAAGCTTGGTCAACACTATCTTCCTTCTACTTGGTTTACACAGATAGCTCAATAGACACTATTGGCTTGGCTTACACTACTTCCTACTTGGTTTATAGTGTGAAGCTTGGTAAGCTTTGTGAAGCTTAGCTTACACTATTTTCTACTTTTGAAGCTCGATAGACTCTATGAAGCTTGACTTACAGTACTTCTTGCTTGGTTTAAACTGTGAAGCTTAGTAGACTCTGTAAAGCTCAACTTACACTAATTTCTACTTGTGCAGCTTAGTAGACTCTATGAAGCTCCTCTTAAACTACTTTATTCTTGTGAAGCTCAATAGACTCTAGGAAGCTTGGTAGCAATGTAACCAACTAAATGATCAAGTGTTTAGGCACTAATTGACAATTTTTTGGATCATAATGTCAACATTGGCCTCCTAGAGTATCAATAATATTCACTAAGTACTCAAAAGGCTTTGATATTACATATGATATCAAGAGTATTGCCCCCTAGAATATCAATGATATTCACCAAATACTCTTTAAGTAATGGCCTTTTAGAATGTTGAGATGTAAGACATTCACCATATACTCAATTTATTTGATCTTATAATACAAGTTATCGTAAGATCATCACCTTACAATAACTTCTACAAAGACAAGTGACATCATTTAGAAGTCATCACCTCCTCATGATGTACATAGGGGGTAGGCCCATTAAAATCACATAGTCACATGGTATATTCATAAAATCACAGTCCTCTTGATTGCTATAATTTATTGATCACTAGATAATCCATCTCAACATGGTTTACTCCCTTTGAATCACTAAAGGTTAAATCATATTCTGTATCTACTCCCTCTCTTTCAAGGTTGCCTCTAATGAAATGATAGGCTCCCTCTAAATCTCAATATTCTAAGCTCCTTTAGCATTGAATAAGGGTCATACTCCCTCTGAATCTGATATCAATCTCCATTTTCCTTAACTTATTAATTTACCTTTCGTAATGTTTCCTTAAGACACTCTTTCAATGTGCTGATCTATCTTTTCTATGTTATTCTTTCTCCCAATCCATCCATTTATAAGACAAGGTTGGAATTCCCATAAACCAGTTACCAAGTTATATGTTTTCTCCTGATGGGATGTGACAATACTTCTCAGTTAGCTCCACTCATGCCACCTTTCATGCTACACTCCATGCCATTTTCTTAAAGTTTATTTTAGGTCCAACCAATAAAAAATTGGTTCTTTTTCTCTAACGACTCATCTATTTTGTTTAAATTCATGTGTTCAATTAATCTAAAGAGACTATCATTTGTAAAATTTTCATTTTATTTACCAACTATATAATTATTCCTACTATAGTCATACGACCCAAAAAAAATTTTCTTAGCAATATGACATTGGTTTCAATCCTATGTGTGGCTAAAATACCCAAAATTGTACATTAATTTATGAGTCTATAATAATCATTCATCATGGTGCCTTGTGTTTCATGATGTGCATCTGGTTGTCAACTTGAATTATAGGCTGAAGATTTTTGAAAAATTGTGGGCTTCTATACACAAACCCCAACCTTCATGCCTAGAAACTCCTCTAGCATCAAAAGACATCCTCCTCATGAACTAAGACTAAATCACCAAAGAAGTTTAAAAAGGTTACGTCAGAGAAATTTTATATGTTTGATAAAAGTGCTAATTGCTACATTATATATGTTTCAAATGCGGCCCATCCTATGTGTTGCAAATTATTATATTTGTTACAAGTATTTGCATGTTGGAAGGAATTGGCACACAAAGGTGGACATAAGATAATTCATTTTACTCGTTGCATATATTTAATTCCAAATTCAGTACATGTGATCTATTTTAAAAAAAGTCTCATGTCATCTTACTCATCGACAGTGATATGATAAAATTAACTCACTTCAGATTATCATATTCATCCATACAAGCATTTGTAATCTTTAAATTCTTCCTATAAAAATATTATATTGAAGCCCTTAAATATTATTGCCACTCAAGTATTGATGCTAATAAAATTTTCTAGCCCCATTGAGAAATTATATTATTTATTCCAGTATGAGATTCAGCTTACAAGTAATAGGTCCTTAAATTAATAATATCTGACCTACAAGATATGGTATTTTCCTCTACTTATTTGACTATTTGAGCAATAGATAGAGAATCATAAACACTCTACAAATATTTCAATCACTTTTTGCCCAACAAACGACCTACTTTGATACCATGTTGATTTTTTTGGGATAAGCTGCAAATGTATTAGCACTTCCATGTTGGTATGTGTGTTCCAAAGGTAGATCTCCTTATATTAATAGGCATAAACCATGAATAGATTTGTCCCTTTAAGGGACGTGTCTTTTTTTTAATTAATAATTAATATTATCATAAATATAACCATAGTTATATATTATTATTATATTAATTTATCTCATATAATAAACACACACACACACACACACACACACACACAACTATATCTCATAGATAATTATATATAGGTTTATCCAACTGAAGCTACCACACATCAACACTTCTATTTCTTATTTACACCCCTACACTTCCTTCAGAAAGTGTTTTCTTTTCTCTTCACACCTATAATGATAAACATGGTATATTATATTGTACTTTGATAGTAGTGTGAAGTTTTCTACATACCTCTTTTTTTGTATGTTCATGTAGTTTTTAGGTGGTTGAGTGGTTTCTCATACTTTTAGTTTTATCTATTTATTTAATCTTTATTTTCATGCTCTATAATTATTGAGGAATGGGTATGGGTCTAACCAACTTTCTATGTTTTGTTAAAGGGTAGTCAAGAGGTTTCTATAAAGAATAAAATAGTAGGTTTTTGTATCTCTTGTGTTCTCTCCTTATTTTCTTCAATAGAATATTTTAAATGGCTTCTACTAAAAATTAAAAAAACTAAATAGCTAGATGATGAACTAAACCATTATAAACACGAGTAGCATATACTAAAGGAGAAGTATCTATCGAGTTTAGGAGATAATTTATTATTGAATTAATTTATCATCTTAGCATAAGTTAAACTAATAATATGAAGGACCAAGGTCTCCATGAATATTGGCATTTTGAGAATTTTAATACATCTTATTTGAGGAATTTTGGATGGGTGGCTTATGAACATGTGGCTAAAGAGATGCATTGAAAGAAAGATGATAGAAATGAGAACTATACTATTCTAATTAGATGCTATATTGTTTGGAATTATAACCTCTTTTTCAATTTCATAATTTTCAGGCCTTTTTATTTCATGTGTCTCTTTATTAGTCATTTCAAGCCTATTTGAATTCACATGGTATCATATTTTTGGCATGTAGTGAATATTGACACCAAATCCTATGCCCAAATTTTGCATACACTACCACAATCCAATTTTGTCACTTTATGGGTTGAATTTGGTTTTTATCATTCTAGTCCCTATAATATGATGCATAGCATCTTACTCCTCCAAAGGGAGAACAAATTCAATTATTTTCATGAGCAAGTTCTTCCATTTCTATTCTAATATTAATGTTTTGATATGAACAATAAGAGTTGGCCTAAATGGGAAAATACCGTATAAGGTAATTGTTGATCATTCAAAATCCATAAATTACTATTCAGGAATTACTCATTTCATCTTCAAAAGTACATATATGAGTGCAAGAAGCATAAATTACTACTATGAGGCCTAAGGTTCCTAGAAAATTTAACCAACACTCTTTGCTCCATATTTAAGTATAAATTTTTTTTCTACATCTTATTTATATATATTTATTTCTACTTTAGTTACCCATTCTATATCATTCTATTTATGTGGAACATGGTAAAATATTCTATATTAACATTTTTGTAGACATTTTTTAGGGGAGAAATGGGAGCAAGGAATTTGAGAATGTAACTAGATGAGATAAATTCATTAACAACACACTTTCATACTTGTATGCCAAAAATTTGACACACGCCTATAAACCATTATAGTTGAGTGAAACCATAGAATAAGAAGACCTAATAAGTGGCTTATAGATTCAAATATATTATGTTAAAGTATCTAAAAGAGTATGAGTGTGGCTCTCAAATCAACTTCAAAAGGAGATGCTAGCAAAGTGCACCATAGAATGGAGGATTCAAAGATAAGAGCAAGAGTGCTAGTATCCATGAAATTAAAATGAATGCAAATGTAAGCTAGAATGAGAATGAAAAAATAAGCTAAGATTCAATGTAAGAAAAAGGAAAGTAAAAATAACTTACCAAGATGAGAGTTCCAATCCTCCTAATTAATCTAAGTTTGATAAGATAAATGCTATTGAAAAGAAAGTACTAATCTAGTATGTAAGTAAGCTAAGATTACAATGCAAATAAGAGTGCTCAAATGAAAGTGAAACAACATAAAAATAGGATGAACTCCAAAGATAAATAAAGTGGAGAGGGAGTATCCTTTTAAAGAGTAATAGAAAGTTAGAGATTAAGAGGCAAAATATATGGTGGGGAATAATCCTCACATTGACATTGGGTACAAAATTCTCAAGAGGAAAAATAAATAGATATGTTTAAGAGGAAAAATATGTGTAGAAATGATTTAGAGGCAAAAGAGATTCCACTCACCTTGGAAAATGTGCATTCAATATATAGAGAAAAGTTTTTTTTTTTTTTTTTTTTTAAAATTATAATTTTCTTTTATGTACACACATATAGGGTGAAGGGGATTTATTTAATTAATAGGGGACATGCTCTTCTAATTGAATAAAGATTTAGGATAAGGTGGTCAAACCATAGCTTATAATTGAATAAATGATAAAATAATGATTTTATAAAAAATAAATGATGGATAAGTTATGCAAAGTTGATTAAGCATAAGTTGTAGTGTAGTTAATAGATTAAAAATATTGTAAAGGGGGCTTATAGTTTACTAGACAATTTTTGGGTCATTACATTTTTCCCTCTTTGAATAATGTTTGAGTGATCTGGGAACACATTAAGTCAAAGAGTGATGATGTCAAGTTAATAAGATATTTGACTTAGAACTAGAAGTGAATAAAGTGCAGTAAGATAGACTAACTCTAACTAGTAGTGAACTACAATTATCCAAGTTAAGATCAAAGAGAGAATCTGACTCCAAACTAGTAATGGGAGAGTCATCGAGAGATAACTAAATCTAAACTAGAAGTGGTGTAAAGTTAGTAACTTTGATCAAAATTAGAGAGACCTCAAAGGCTCTTAACTCTAAACTAGCAGTGAATTCAAGCTAACATGCCCCTATCAAAGATAATAGATAGCATGTCATAATCAATTTGCAGATAGATTATTCCTACCCTCTTGGGATTGAAATCAAAATAATGTAGAGAAGATGTGAAATATTGATAAAATTGATCAAAGAAAGCTAAGATAAGGTTCATGATGATAGATAAGTGATACAGAGAATGGAGAACCATGTTTGACCACCAAGCGATGAGAATATGCCCCATTTTGAGTAGGAAGATAAAACAATAGAATCAAACCAAAACAAGAAGGAAAGTGAAATAAAATGAAGTGGAATGATAAAAAAGTGGAGATGAAGATGATACAAGAGATGGATACATGATTATATGAATGTTTCCTCTAAAACTTTGAAAGTTTGCCTAAAGAGATTAGTCAATTATGCTGAAGGAGGAGTTTTAAATCACAATTTTGATAGTCAAGATGAAGTTAGATTTCAATTTGATCTCAAAAATGGATTCCAGATGTTGAAATGAGAAAGGGGTGCACTTTTCATGAAAATATGAGTCTTTGAAAAATTAGGTAAGAAATGCTATATAAGGGACCAAGAGGTCATTTTAAAATTATTTATGTTTTATGATTTTATTGTGATTAGATAGATTTTTGATGGGCGATATGCTAGTTCCAGTTGTCCAGAACCAATTTGAGCTCAACTGATTGCATCAGTGGCCCCATCACTACAACCAAGTAGTAAGTAACCAAAAACTTTGATTGATTTGACCTTATTTTAGTGATTTTTCATGTTTTTAGCTTACTTTCCCAAAATTTTGTAGGATGGGCTAGAATGTCATCTTGTAGTCATGTGAAAGTTTGTATGATAGTCCTGTTGTCTGCAAAGTGTCATCTATGTCTTGTAGAGTATATTGTATGCATGCCACCCCTAAGTCATACGATGGTGTACAAAGTGTTGTCTAAAGATAAAATGTCATTTGTGTACTCTGTGAGGTATCATATGGGTGTAGTATAACATATAAAGTATCATCCAAGTAAAATGAATCTCTTAACTTCTTTTAGCATTTTCTTAGTCATACTTTTAGATGTTTTTGATAATTCTTTGATGTCCCTAGTTTCTTTCTAATATACCATTGATGCATTTTGATATGTTTTTTCTTGTATGTGTGATGCAAATATGATTTCTAGACACATCTATTAGACCATCCCATTTGATAGGATTGAGATTTGTGCCAAAGTTGATGGTGGAGGAGACATTAGCCCTAATTGATGATGTAAGTGAGAATTCTATGATTGTATGTTAAAGAGTCATATCAATTTTTATATTGTCATTTATTTCAAGTCTTAGTTGGCTAGAAATTATGCTAATTTAGTAGAGTGCCATATCAATTGATTGATGAAGAGTATTTGAAGAAAGTATGTTGAGGAAAGAGTTGATAAGTATGGTATTCAAAGGGAAATCGACTAAGTTGGTTAGTGATAATGTAATATTGGATGATCATTTTAGAATTATGTAATATTATAATGCAATTAGCTATATAAGCTATACCAAATGAAAAGGTGAAAGAAGGAAGACAATATTCAACGAGTCACTGCAATGTTCATTGAGTGACTATAGTGTTCATTGAGTAGTTGGAAAAGAAAAGTTAAAATATTAGTGTCAACTAAGTTTAGTATTTTCTAAGTGGTATGTTACCCAAGTGAAATGTTATGTTCACTGAGTAAAAATGACAAGAATTATTCTATAAAAATGGAATATGAGGTTGACTTTTGGTGGAAATAAAAAATGTTTGAGAAGTTCAAAGGCACAAGTCAAAGTTTGTTACAAGATCAATGACTGGAAAAGTACAATGAATATTTGATGATGAAAATTTAAGAAGGATAATGATGAGGATGAATTTCTATTAAAGTTCTATTTTCTAAGTGACTAAATTCATTAAATTTGAGATCGACGATTATGGTTAAACAACAAAAATTGGAAGAATCTAGAAGCATAGAGACTATTATTTAAGGAGAAGCTAGAGAAAGTTTTTGGTTGCTAGTTAACTGTTAGAAGGAAGTAGAGCTGTTGAAGTTGAAAGAAGCAAGGTGAACCAAGAAAAGAAGAGAGAAGACCAAAGAAGAGTTAAGTGAAAATGAGAAAGAGAAAAGGAGTGAATCATCTAGTAAAGATATAATAGAAAAGGGATAAAAAAGAGACCAATAAGAACAAATATTTGAACATGCAAGATAGTGCTAAACCTTATAGATCAATTTCTACTATTAATTTCTTAACATTGTAGTAGAAAAATCTCTTAACCTAGCAGACCTAACAATTCTAAGAAATCCTATATGGTAACATTGATTAGTGGTATTTATAAGTCCTTTAGAGCATGTCACTCTTTAAACAAGATCAAGGAATGATAAGGTCTAAAGGATATTTTTCATGTATATCCTCTAACCTAGTCACATTAAAAATGTGTATAAAAAAGTTTAACAAAGTTGGCTCTTAAGAGAGCTCAATTCAGAAGAGTGAAATTTTTGGCTTCCAGTCCTATTGTGGTCTCACAATGCACACCCTATTTTGAGTAAAAAAACAGAGACCCCTTAGATTCAAAATCCTCTACGAGACACCTAGTTAGGTGCCTTGGTCATCTAGGACCCACCTCTAGGTCTTAGTCAAACAGTAGTCTCCAATCAAGTAGTATTAGGTAGCAAAGATGAGGGAAAATATATTTTTGACATTCTTTAAATGCAGAAGTGTGCACCTATGCTAAGTGTGCACCTGCACACTCACCTCTCAAAGAGGATGTGTGCATGTGCACTTGCACATGTGTGCACCCTTGGAGGTACACACCTTTGGACGCTTGCACCCTTAAAGGTGAGAAATAGACCCATAGGTCTATAAATACCCTCCCCTCTCTCTCCTCGCTTTTTCTCCACTCCTCTTCTTTAGCACACCTTCGCACCTATCAAAGGTTCAAAGTACACACCTTTGGAGGCTTGCTTCCTTAGAGGATGAGAAATAGGCCCATAGGTCTGTAAGTACCCCCTCTCTCTCTCTTCACTTGTTCTCCACTCCTCTTCTTTAGCGCACCTATCAAAGGTCCACTCCTCACCGTCTCCATACCACCTTTTCTAAAGGTAAGAAAAAACTTTAGTAGGTGCATACATAAACACCTACACATGTGTGCACCTAAAACTACTCAAAACCCTTAAGACAAAGACAAAAATAGATTAACATGTGTTTGGTTGCGTGCATGCACAAAGTGTATAATTGCACACTTTTTATATGTTTATGTCAAGGCAATTTAAATGTGCACTTACACAACTTGTGTACCTATGTAGGTGTGTCAGGTGCACAAGTGTACAAATTAGACTCTTAGGGTGATTCTTGATTAATTTTCTCTATTTTGGGTTAGTTCTCATTAGTCTAGGTCTCGTGTGAGGGTCATCATAGTCTTTTGACAATAGAATACTAACATTTCTCCCTTTTTGTGTAGATACAATGGCATTGAATCATCATCATCCATGGTAGAAAAGATGGCACCAAATTCGATGGCTTTCAAATACCAAGGAGCACTTAAGAACTCCTGCTTCCAAGACAAACATATGAAGATCCAAGAGACTGAACTAGGCCACACTAATTGGAATATCTTTCTGACCCTCTACAAAAAACCTAAAGAGAGGTCAACTATGGTATTAGCTCTAATCTAAAGTGGGTTAGTGAATGTCGCTCCTTATCTAAAATTAGTTCAATCTATTAGATTGTGGTGACTGATTAGGAAAGTATTGTACATACTTCATAAATTTTTGGGCTGCAGCCGACGTGTGGCCGACATATGGCCGACATGTTGTAACCCTAAAACATCATAAAATACTTGTATAAAAAGAATTAGGGTTAGGTATTTTTTAAATTATTATGTTATGTTGTGATGTGAAATTGGTTCTTGTGGCAGTATTGAGCTATAAGGGATTATGGATTGGAATCAAGATGTAATCACTGGACTATAATAAGATCAGACTTGTTGTTTGGTGGACATAGATGAGGGATTGGGTGAACCATGTTAAATCTTGGTGCCTTGTGTTCTTTTCTGTGTGATCTATTATTTTCTATTATTGGTTATATTTGCATGTAATTGTTATTTTCTGTCCGTGGTTTGGGTAAAAGCACAGATCTGTGTCACCGTTTGTGATACAAAAATCTGTTTTGGTCAAATCTCATTTATCTATCAAAACTCAATTTTTTCAAAAACTAAAAATACCCTTTTATAGATCTCAGATTCAATATCATCATTATATAAATTTTTGAGTGCTTTGATTAGTTATAATATGTTATAATCTCAAAATATTATAAGTCGATATTTTAACATTTCAGAAGATGCTCTCTCAAAAAATGAAAAAAAATAGTAAATCATATCAAAAAAATTTAAAAAAAAAAAAAAAAAAAAAAAAAAATATATATATATATATATATATATATATATATATATATTTATCACTACAGGAGAGAATCCTCTTCATGAATATGTAATTTTTTTTCAAGAAGGTATAGTTTTGATAGGGAAGTTTTGACGGGAGGAAAAAACTGTTGGATTCTGACAAGGTCAAACTTGAGTATTTATAACAAAGAAAATATACATCAAAAATAATTATTTCTTTTTATGTTCACTAGCTATATATGTCATCTATAAAATATTTTCAACTCAGAACAAAAAAAGATGATTTGCACATACTTGTTTGATGGGAACTACATCCTATATTTTTTATAGTTAAAAAAGGGATTTCAAAATAAATAAAATGAATAAATTCTTAATCAAAAAAATTATAAAATTTATAGGCATAAAATTCATACAATTCTACACATTTCATCAGTTTACATCATCTTCATATTTTAAACACAAATACCATTCTTTTTGTCATTAATGTTGAACTGTCACATTCTGATATCATGTTTCTTTATAAAAGGTGACACAGGTTTGTGCTTTTACCCATTTAATCCTAACAAGTGTTATCAGAGCGAGGTTGTCTTTTAGTTATCCTTTGCAAGAAAGTCTCATAGTTGAGTGGGAGTCTTACGGTTGAGTGGGAGCGATGGTAGACGAGGGTAAGCTGAGGGTTGACAGGTTTAATGGGCAGAACTTCTAGTTATGGAAGATACAAATGGAAGACTATCTTTATCAGAAGGATTTATGGAAGCCGTTGGAAGGCAAAGCCAAGAATCAGGGATCTATGTCAAATGATGAATAAGATCTTTTGGACAGAAAGGCACTTGGAAGCATTCAATTATGCTTGGCACCATCGGTGGCATTTAATATTAGAAAAGAAAAGATGACAAAAGAGTTGATGAAAACCCTAGTGACACTGTATGAAAAGCCGTCCACTTCAAACAAGGTATTTCTCATGAAGCATTTATTTAATATGAAAATGGCAGGAGGTGGATCTATTGCAAATCATTTAAATGAGTTTAATACAATTACTAGTTAGTTATCTTCTATGGGTATCAATTTTGATGAAAAAATTAGGGCTCTCTTGATTTTGTGTTCTTTGCCTAAAAGTTGGAATGGCTTGGTAATGGCTATGAGTAATTCTATTCCTGGATCTAGTACCCTAAAATGTGAAGATGTGATTGGTGTTGTTTTGAGTGAGGAAACTCATAGGAAATCCTCAAGTGGATCTACATTAGGAAGTGCTTTGAATGCACAAAGCAGGGGTAGAATGACTGAGAGAGGAAGTAACTCTAGAAATCGTGAGAAATCAAGAGAAAAGTCACAGGGGAAGAGGTCTCAATCGAGAGGACCAAATGACTATTGGTACTGTGGGAAACCAAGTCATAAAAAGAAAGATTGCTAGAATCAAAAGAAAAATGAAGGAGATAAATTAGATGGAGACAAGGAGGCATATGTGGTAAGTAACAAATCCAAAGAAGATGCTTTGCTTCTATCTTTAGAAAATGTTGATGATTCATGGGTTTTAGATTCTAGTGCTTCATTTCATGCTACACCTCATAGAGGTTATTTCATTGATTATGTCCAAGGGGATTTTGGGCTTGTTTATTTGGGGGATAATGAACCTTGTCAGATTGTTGGAAAGGGAAAAATTAAGATTAAGTTGCAGAATGGGAATCACTGGCTACTACATGAGGTAAGACATGTCCCAAGGTTGAGATGGAATTTAATTTTAGCAGGGAAACTCGGTGATGAGGGTTTTGTAGTTACTTTTAATGATAAAAATTGGAAGGTTTCAAAAGGTTCCGTTGTAGTAGAAAAATGTGTGAAAGTAGGAACCTTATATCTTTGTATAGATCATATTGTTCCTTCTACTTTAATTGTTTCAGAGAAAAATGAATGTTCAGGAACAATTGCTGTAGTTGAGTAGGGAGAACAAATAGCTGCTATAGATTTTGATACAGCATTGTGGCACAAAAAACTTGGGCACATGAGTGAGAAAGGTATGAAAGTACTTCATTCAAAGAAAGTTTTACTAGGTCTAAAATGTGTTAATATGGATTTATGTGAAATTTTTGTGTATAGAAAACAAAAGAGAGTGAGTTTTGTAAAGATTGGGAAGGAAAAAAAGAAGGAGAAATTAGAGCTTGTGCATACAGATGTATGGGGACTGGCTCAAGTATCTTCCCTTGGAGGCTCTCATTATTATGTTACATTTATTGATGATGCAATAAGAAAGGTATGGATTTATTTCCTTAGACAGAAATATGATGTATTTCAAACTTTTAAGAAATGGAAATGCTTGGTTGAAAATGAGACTGGTAAGAAATTAAAATGTCTCAGATCTGATAATGGTGGTGAGAATTACAGTCATGAATTTGAAGATTATTGCTCCACTAATGGTATTCATAGAAAAAAAACTATTCCAAGGACTCCACAGGAAAATGGAGTGGATGAACGCATGAACATGACTATAATGGAGCGTGCAAGGAGCATGAGGTTGCGTGCTGGGTTGCCCTTACAAATGTGGGTGGAGGCTATCAATACTGTTGTATATTTGATTAATAGAGGTCCCTCTACTCCTTTGGGTTGTGGTATTCCAGAGGAAGCATGAATTGGTAAGAAGGTGAGTTATTCTTTTCTCAAGACCTTCGGTTGTGAAGCATTTTTTCACATAGATTTTGAAAATAGAACCAAGCTAGAAGCTAAATGAAAAAAATGTGTATTTTCTGGATATTGTATTAATAAATTTGGTTATAGGCTTTGGAATTTTGAAAATCAGAAAATTGTAAGAAGCAGGGATGTCATATTCGATGAGAAAGTGTTGTACAAAGATCTGTTACAGCAACATGAGAAGAAAGAAGATGATTATGTAGTGTTGGATGATACTCCAAATGTTGATGTTCTAGCCATTCCTCATGATGTGCAACAATTGCAACAACAAATACCACACACACTGGTGAATGTTAGACGATCAACAAGGCAAATTAGACCTCGACAAAGATTTTCTCCCTCTTTGTATTACTGATGCTGGTGAACTTGAAAGTTGTGATGAAGCTATGCAGTGGGAGTCTGCAATGAAAGATGAAATGGACTCTTTGTTGAAGAATAAGACATGGGATTTGTGCAAGTTGCTTGCAAGTAAAAAGGCTTTATAGAATAAGTGGGTTTATAGGTTAAAAGAAGAGGAAGGAGGTAAGAAAAGATTTAAAGCTAGGTTAGTTGTACAAGGATTTGCATAGAAAAAAGGAATTGATTTTGATGAGACATTTTATCCCGTTGTAAAGATGACTTCTATCCATACTATTTTATGTCTTGTGGCTACTGAGAATTTGCATTTAGAGTAGCTAGATGTTAAAACAACCTTCCTTCATGGTGATTTGGATGAAGAGATAGATATGGCTCAGCCACAAGGATTTAAGGTCAAAGGTAAGGAGAACTTAGTATACAAATTGAAGAAAAGTTTGTATGGCTTGAAGCAAGCACCTTGGTAGTGGTATCTAAAATTTGATAGTTTTATGCATGAGCATGGATATAATATGTGTCATTTAGATTAATGTGTTTATATTAAGAGGTTGTATGATGATAGCTACATTATTTTATGTTTATATGTTGATGATATGCTTGTAGTTAGGTCTAACATGGATCATATTAAGGGGCCAAAATGCCAATTAGCACATGCATTTTCTATGAAGGATTTAGGGGCAACAAAAAAAATCCTTGGTATGAAGATTTGCAGAGATAGGGAAAATAGAACATTGACACTATCTTAGGCTGATTATGTTGAGAAGGTGTTGCAACGTTTCTCTATGGAGAATGCTAAAGCTTTCAACACACCTTTACCTGGTCATTTGAAGTTGACTAAGGAGATGTGTCCCAAGACACAGGAAGAGGAGGATAAGATGTCCAAGGTACCCTATGCTTCAATTGTAGGAAGCTTGATGTATGCTATGGTATGTACTAGGCCAAATATTACACATGTAGTGGGATTTGTTAGCATGTATATGAGTAATTCAGGAATTGAGCATTGGAATGCAGTCAAATGGATTCTCAGATATTTGAGAGGCACATCCAATAAGTGTTTACATTTTGGGGGCTCTACTACTAATTTACAGGGCTATGTTGACTCAGATTTGGTAGGTGATATTGATAACAGGTGCAGTACTACAGGTTATGTCTTTATTGTTGGTGGGGTAGCTATGAGTTAGGTTTCTAGGTTACAGAAGATTAATGCTTTATCACTACAGAGGCAGAGTATATTTCTGATATAGAGGCAACCAAGGAGATGATATGGCTTTAGTTCTTCTTGAAAGAATTGGGACATCCTTAGCAGGATAATTATTTGTTCATAGATAGTCAGAGTGCCATTCATCTTGCAAAGAATTCTGCTCTGCATTCAAAGACCAAACACATATAGTTGCAGTACCATTTCATTTGGTCAGTTTTGGAGGATGGATAGTTAAAGCTAGTGAAGATACATACAAATGACAATGTAGCAGATATGTTGACAAAGGTAGTAACAAGGGAGAAGCTGATTTCCTCTTCAACTTCGGTTGGTCTTCTAGACTAAACATGAATAAAATAATAGTAGAGTCAAGGGTGGTTTGATCTAGTGGAAGCCCCATGTGGTAGTAGTATTGCTACAGGATTAGTCTCCAAGTGGGAGATTATTGTTTAGTGTGGAGTTAGATCAGTCCTCAAGTGGGAGATTGTTAGATTGTGGTGACTGATCAAGAAAGTACTGTACATATTTCATAAATTTTTGGGCTATGGTCGACGTGTGGCTGATGTTGTGGCCGACATATGGCCAACATATTGTAACCCTAAAATGGCATAAAATACTTGTATAAAAGGACTTAGGGTTAGGTATTATTATTATTATTATGTTATATTGTGATGCAAAATTGGTTCTTGTGGTGGTATTGAGCTGTAAGGGATTATGGATTGGAATCAGGTTGTAATCACTAGACTGTAATAAGATTGAACTTGTTGTTTGGTGGATGTAGCCCAGGGATTGGATGAACCATGTTAAATCTTGGTGCCTTGTGTTCTTTTCTTTGTGATCTATTATTTTTTGTTATTGGTTATATTTGCATGTAATTGTTATTTTCTATCATGGTTTAATCCTAACACAATCATCTAAGCTATCATGACATTGACCCAACACTATGTACCTAAGGAGATGGTCATCACAAGTGTAACTAGAGATATATAGTTCTCGATCTAAGACCATAAAACATTCAAAAGGTCTTCCACCTTCTATAGGAAGATCAAGACCTTTAGATATCTTATGAGGGTGCAAATAAGTGGTATAGGGAGAATGAAATAGAGGATAGAGAGTTGGTATAATCAAAGTACCTAATTTATAGGACACCCTTGGGCCAAAGAAGGGGAAAGGTAGATATGACATGTGGATATATGATTGACAATATTAACTACTCGATATTTCTCTTGTGTAGAGCTATGGTCCTTCTACCAATAAGTCACTTGGAAATATGGATGGTACACTTTATAGAAACCATCAAGATGGAAAAGATGCCTATTGATTAGGCCACAATTCTTAGTGGTAATCTGGATGAGAAATTAATCTTGGTGAAGAACAACCCATATTTTTATATGACCTCATATATGGTGTATCTCTTGGTAGTGAGCACTACAAATTATCCAGGATTGTATAAAAAGGGAAGCATGGAGGATGCAAATGCTTGGCCCTATGTAGTATACCCACAACTAGTTAAGAAGAGTATCCCACTATAAAGTGTTGAATATAGGGTGATTAATGATGATTTCATATTTGCCTTCATTAGGTTCATAGAAGGGGACTATGCAAGGAGGATATTAGTAGAAGCTACAACACATATAAAAAAAGTTGGTGCATATTATATACAATTCAAGAGATTCACCTATCTTTTGGAATTTGGTACTCTCTTATGCCCAAAGAAGCTCTTGTGATATCTATCAGATAGGCTAATATTATTGGAGATAAATCAACAACTTCCTTTTGCATATGACAGAGTGAGGAAATAGCACAAAAAGGCATGGGCATGATCAATTACCATTAACGCCTTTGAAGTGAAGAAAAAGAAAGATATCAGCATATTTAACTCAGAATGGGATCAATACCCTCTTGAGGATTACTAGTTACCTTGCCCATATTTTGACAACATTGAGATGGTTCATTACCTAGTGGGGATAAGATTTGTACCTAAAGAAGCCCTTGAAGATCACTGGATGAGTACAATAGATGACTATGATGTTAGCATTAGGGACTATTATAAAATGAGTCTACAACTGGCATAAAAGGTGTTGAATAAAGAGATTCCCCTCAAGGCCTAGGATAAATATTTCCCTAAGTTAATGGGCCCCTTAGACAATAGGGACAAGATCTATGAAAGACCCATTATGAATGCAAAAATTGGGTGTGAGGAGAACGGTGGTATTGATCATCGAGGCCAACATGTGGTTGAATTGAAAAGAGAATGGATCAAAAATCCTCTCATGATGGATCCAATTACCCAATCCCTATCACTTTACGCTAAACCCACCCAAAGAAAGGAAAGGGAATGAAGGTCACAATACCAACCTATACTGAAAAATCACTAGTGAGGCCAGGAATGGTACATGAACATGAGCAGGAGGTTGAGTAATTTGAGGCTCAAAAGGGTAAGGGTACAAAGAAAAAAGGAGCCCATAGGACAAGAGAGTAAGTGGTCATGACTCGAGCATAACTGAATGCTAAAGAAGGAGCACAAAAACAACCAAAAAAAGCTCAACAAGAGAAAGAGTTGGTGTAACCAGAGTAGGAAGGAGTTATGCCACCTCAATCCTTAGAAGAAGAATCCTCCTTATTGGTGCCCAAAAGATCCTAAATAGAGATGATGGTGGTAGGTGTGAAAAGTAGAAGAATAAAGAAGAAGAGAACTCTCTCTCCATAAATGCTAGAAACCATCCTTGAGGTGGAAGATGAGGAGGAAGGGAACAAATTGAGGTTATCCCTTTAAATAAAAGGACTTTCTTGGCTACTATGGTTGAAGAAGAGAGGAGAAGAAGCTCAAATTAGACACCACCTTTTGTCCCTAGGGAGCCAATCCAGCTTGAGACCTTTGAATATGAGAAACATGAATGGATTGCAAAAATGGAGGGCAAGGGAGCAGACATATTTGACCCCTCAGATTTGATTTTATGCCTATAGGCACCACAATAGTAGGAGAGAAAATATGGGACAGTCACAAGAAATAACCATTAGGAGAGCATTGGAATAAATGACCTCCTTTACCTCAAGGACTTCTAGACATTCCTTCCCCACTAGCATAGGATACAATAGTGGTAGTGGAGCAAGGATCAGTGGCTCCACCTTCGCTGATGATTGAAGCAAAAATAAAGAGTCAAAATGCAGAGGAAGGAGAATAGTTGCATGACAATGAAGTATTTGAGGAAGGACATATTAAAAAAAAAAGGAATCAAGTTCCTCAGGATACAGAGGCTAGGTCCTTAGCCCAACATGACACATAATCTCTCTCTGAAGATCTTCCTTGACAAAAGAGTACTCCAAAGAGGAGTGATAAGGGAAAGGATCCTATAGTAGAACCAAATTATTTAGCACAATACATGTCACCAATGGAGATAACACCATCATGGTTGAAGAAGGAGTTTATGATCAAACAAAAGAGGTAGATGAAATTGATAGAAGAGAAGGAAATGATAGAATTAATGAAAGTGATTAAGAAGCCTAAGCCACCTAAGGGTGATGCAAAAAAATTGGCATTCATAATGAAAAATCAATATTAGGACCTTCTAGCACTCATTTCTATTCCACCCTCTCACACAGATACAAAGGAATTGACTCTTAAAGATTGCCAAATAAAGGAGGTGGTATTGGGAAACTCACGGTGGACACAATGAAGCTTTTTATCACTATAGGTCTGTTCACACATTTGGAAAAAGATGAATTAGAGGCTATTATGTGAAGGAAGCAAAATGAGTTGTTGAGAGGATACTTGAACAAGGTGGTAGGTCTGATAGACCTGGCTGATCCTAAAATCACTCATTTTTGGATGCTTGTCAGAAATGACATCATAGTTTTGAGAAAAGGGTAGTACAAATAACACATGGTAATTTGAACCTATTGCACAACATCCAAACCAATATCAACAAATTAGTTACTATTATAAACCAATATTTTGGGTTAGTGGATGAAGTACGTACCTGGGCCAATGACTTGCAAGCACTCAAATCTATTAAAGGGAAAAGGTACCGAATGATGATGGAGTTATACTCAATGGAGGAGTTAGATAAATTTGATCATTGGATAGAAAGGATATCTTCAAGGGATAAAGTCATGGAGGGGTTACATGAAGGTATTCAACATATTAAGAATAAGGCTCAAGAGCAATTTTTGGAAGCAGATAAATACTACAATGCTACTAGCCTTGAGATTTTTAAAGACCAAGCTTTCCTTGGTGCAAATTTTAGTTCAAAAATTCATGGATATATTTGAAAATTATTTTTCTAAAGACAATGTAAGACAAGCATTCAAAATTGAAGAAGCATTATTAGAACTAGATTCTAAGCTTGAAGATATTGTAGATACAAGAATAGAGGTAAGAAACTAGAAGCAAGTAGTTAGAAATAAATATGATTCATTAGATTTGTTGGAGGCTAATGAAGTGGCAAGATAATAGATAAATTCAAAATAAAATATCCATATATAATTTTGATATGAAAGGGAAGAAAGCCTAGATGCTAGAAATCAAGTTTTTACGCTTAGAAGAATTTTTGTATTGTTGGGTCCTATCGCCAAGGTGAAATTTTCTTAGAGGTGCACCGACCATTTTGAAGAAGAATAAATGTGTCAACTATTAACTTCCAATTGTTATTTTAGAGCATTCCATGCATTAGAAACACATTTTGACAACAGTTCAACTCTCAGAAACACCTAGAGAAGGCCAAACTTCCATTTTTAGAGCTCTTAGTGACTCCTAGATAATCTCATGGCTTCTATCTTCCTATCTTCTTCTTCTTTTATTTTTTTAAAGTTATGTAAAGGCTCATGCACCCATTAATTGATATAAACAAGGGCAGAGACCTACATAGCATGATTTAGAGAGTTAGTTTGTATGAAAATAACTTTAATTTATTTGTTTTTTAACATGATTTTGCACTAGGAGAGCTCTCACTCCTAACAAAAAAGGAGGAGAGGTTTCCTTTTAAATAAATGGATGTAATATGTACTCTAGATCATTATTTTGATGTAATAATATATTATATTTGTCCTCTCATTATGAGTGTAGTAAATCTTGCTAGAGTGTGTTATTTTTATGAAATAATGTTAATGAATAATAATATAGCTAATGGTTTTATTGTGTTGTTATGATTGTGAAATCTTTTAGTTCTTGGGTTTTCCTCATGTTAACAAAGTCTAATGTTTTGAAAAATTGGAGAAAGGATCACTATTGTTCTTGCATAGCATTTTATCTCATGTGAGTGCACTTTCCATGGCCTCACAATCTGATGAAACATGAAACATCTTTCAGTTATTATTGAAGTTCCCATCGATGATTGCATTAGTGGATTTGAAGAAGTAGTGCTCCTAATTTCATGTTTTCTTACAAGATCCTTTTGACAATTTAATTCACAAACATGTTGTTACTTTGGCTTATGTTCGTTAAGAATTTTCCTTTTGGTAATTTGCTTCAAATCTCTTGTTACCCTATCTTTTTAATTTTCTTTTCAAACACTTGGTTAAAATAGGAATTTATATTTTTGCATTGATAAATTACTTTTATCATAAAATAGAAAATACAAAAATATATCTTCCTTTGTGGTTACATTTTAGCAGAGTTGTACAGATTGGTATGTACTAGCAAAGGTCTCATTTTGAACATACACATTTATCTTCAATTGAGTTACCAAATAGGTTGAAAAATAGCCATTTGGAACCTTGGAGTTGGTCATTGATCGACTTTTTAAGAGAGGGATTCAAAAGGATCTCTATCATTAAGCATCATACAAAATGACCACTCCATAGAAGTGGTGCTAGAAGGAGGTCCCAAAACCATTCTTCCCAAAAACCCATGTTGTTTGAAAATTTTGCAGTTTTTGGAAGTTCAATTTTTTTTGAAGCTTGTCACTATTTGAAGGTGCACTTTTTCAAGGTGCACTTTTTGAATGTGCAACTTTTCAAGGTGCAATTTTTGAAGATCCACTTTTTTTGAAGGTGCATTTTTCAGAGGTACATTTTTTCAAGGTGCACTTTTTGGAGGTGCACATTTTAGAGTACACACAAACTGGAAGATGTTGATCCACTTTCTCCATTTTAGCGAGCTTTAATGTCTTCACCTAGTGGATATTATTTCCTAGAGCTCAGTCACTTTCGTAAGCTTCATAGTGATAAAGGGATGCCAAGAATTCTACCACTCCCATTTAAAACTTCATCATCTTCCTTAGTTCCACCTTGAAACTTACCTCCACTTATTGTTTCACCTAATCCTCCATCAAAGCCCTTCTTTGTAAATATAGTAGATTCACCAATTAATTTTCAAGGTCTACTTAATGACCTTCCCAAGAAACCCTAGAAATTGTGCCCAAGTTTCATTTATGGAGAAATATGAACAACTAAGGATCACATCAAGGTTTTCAAAGAAATATGTAATCAAAAATAGATTCAACAAGAAAATGCAGTCCTTCATTTGTTCCCATATACATTGGGAGAGGTTGCATTTGACTGGTATGTGAATATGCCACCAAGATTTATTCAAAATGTGGAAACTTTTCTAAAGTTATTCTTAGATCAATTGAAAATGTTCATCAATTTTGGTGTCATACACCACTAGTTTGTATCTATCAAGAGGGATCCAATAGAGACTATTTCACACTTCAATCATCATTTTCACATGGCATATTGCAAGTTGGAAACTCCTTACACCATACAAGTTGGGGCTGAAATTTAGATTTATCTAAACCCTATGGACCACCTTACTACTATGTTCCTAAGGAGATCACTTGCTAAGGATATTGATACACTAGAAAATGTCTTTGAAGAAGTAATGACTTTCACTAAATAGGCCAACCCTAATGGATGAGGAATAATGGTTCCAACTCATGCCCATATGATAGTACCAACATACTCTATTGGAGCGTAAGTGATGCATAGTCAATTCATTCCATTAACTTCAATCCTACTACAACAAGAACCAACTACAACAAATCCAACTATAACCTACCCAGGATATGAACCTAAAAAAGCTACCTTCTTTGAGAAAAAGGAAAAACCATCCATTGAGTTAGAGAATGATGTCACAACTAAGCTACATCAAATGAAAAAGACCATGTCTCATATAAATAATGAGCTAAATTGTCTAAGGTTGTCACTAGGGTACAATAATAACTTCCAAAGAACAAATACAACCCCTTACAACAATAACTATGGTCAAAATTACAACAAAAATTTCACCAAGAATAATAATGCAAGGAATAATTTTAACCCATTAGATCATAACAATGGTTTCCAAAGACATAATCGATAATGGAATACCCTTCAAAAAAATGGAAGTATCCCAACATACAACAATTTTAATGTTCAATTTGTGGAAATCAATCAATTAGATTCTAGTCAAAACATACCCAATGACAGTGGCTCATATTTCAATGAAAATCAAGAAGTGAACCATAATTCACAATGCCTTAATAATGAGCCCCCTATTTAGTTTAATGCTATGTTGTTGGAATCATATGATTCCCCATAGAACACTGAAATGGAGAACCAAGTCAATGAGGAATTTTCTTTTCCATTCAATCAAGAATCAAACCCTAAACCAATGGAGATGTTCACTTTTTAGAATGAAAACTAGAATACTTATTACTTACAAAATCAAAGAGATCCCATGACTATTGGAATTCCCCCCGGATTGCAACCAACACCCCTATATCCAAGCATGAATAATAATGTGGTAACTTCAAGAACACCCTTTTCTAGACAATAAATTCAAAACCAAGGGAACATACCTATGATAGCGAAGAATCCCACTTGGTCAACTAAAAAGTATAGTGCCATTGAAGAGCTAAAGAGGACCAAGGTCAATATCTCCATGTATGATATGCTACAAAGTTGTCCCACTCAAAGAGAAGCACTATTGAAAACTCTTGATCATACAAAGAGAATGTTTGGTGTAGACCCTTAGAAGACAATATTGCCATAGGTTAACACCTTTGAGGATATGCCCACAATGTATAAAGACAAGGCCAAAGTATCCCCTTTCTTTCTTAGTCTCAAAATTTTTTGAAGGAATCTTCGCAATTGTCTCATAGGTTTAGGAGCTTCTTACAATGTCATGCCATTTTGATAGCTTAGAATTTGGGAGTCACCCAACAACCCACAAATCAAATAGTGATTTAACTTAATTAAATAGAAGTTAAGGTTATAGGAGTGTTGAAAGACATTAGCATATGGTTCACTACAAACCCCCATATTCAAGATATAATAGATATTCATGTGGTGGAGATTCTGAAAACATACAACCTATTACTAAGTAGAGAATGGACCAAATACCTAAGAGGATGGTTCTCAACTAACTTCACCCAATTGTGGTTGCATTGGAAGGGATTGAATAAGAAGATTAAGATAGATGCTAAGCCAAAACTAAAGAAAATGATTATAGAGTATAATTCTCCAAATGAAGTAGCATTTCTTCAATTAGATTTAGGCTCATACAAGGTAATTAACCTTGACCTAACTTTGGTTGAAAAAATTGATAATCCAGATGTAGAATCACTAAACCTTACCCCATAGGAAGGGATCATGACATAGTTCATAGATAGCATGGTTGCGAATTTTTAGTGTTTAGGGGAAGAGGTAGATCCAAATATCTTGCTCCTTCTAGGATTTTGTAGGTTAGTTAAGGTGAACCATTCATAATTTGAATGCTCAATAGCTTGGGTATTAACTCAAATAACACATTTGACACTCGGTCAAGCCATAGGTGGAGTAGAGACCCCAAACTATATCAAAATTTTCACTTTAGGGTTCACAATACCACGCTCATAATACAATCTAGGGCTCTAATAATGGTTCCCAAAGCTGAAAACTTCTAGACTAGATTTTCCTCAATGTCTAGAACACCTTTAAGGCTTAAAAAGATACAATCTTTAGACCAAATGTTTCAGGGATGGATTATGGTCTCTATCAACGCTAAGAATCAAATCTTAAGTGTTTGAAACATAAACTCCACAAGAATTACTTTCAAAATTCAAACTACACACCCAAACCACCAAATAGGGCTATAAGGAGAAATCTTTGATTTGTGAGGGAAACTTAGTTTGAACTCCACCAAAGAAATCCTTAACCACCTCTAGACTCTTCAATCTACTAATCAACAACCCTTACCAAGGTAGGATTCCTAACCAATCTCTTAACCCAAGTTGCTTATAATTCTCTCCTAGGCCTAATAGGGTTATTAGGTCACTCTTACAAAGAAAGTACTAGGATTTAAAAAATATCCCAACCAAATAAATTGGAATACTTTAGGGATATGTCAAAACATCTAAATCTAAGGATTTAGGCTTCTACTCTACCCTTGGGCCATGTTGTGTCTCAAAAACCCAAATCTAGAAAATCACATTTAAATGCCTGTCCAGAGGGTTTAATGTTTTCTCCTAACATTCCCTTTCTCTTGATCTAAGACTCAAAAATTATTATAGTACATCCTCCCTCCTTTTTTTCCACCAAGGCTCGGATTTTTCCTATGGTGGAATCTCCGGGAAAGAGAGATCTTCTCTCAAAGCCCTAGTTAGGGCCTTCATGCAACCATCAAGTACACAAAAAATGGATATCTCATGTTATATCTAACTTGAAGACTTAAAATAACTTGAAAATCCTTCATGAGAAATCAGACCAAATTTTCTAAGCCTTTACTGGCACATATGCATCCATACAATTGATATTTTAGAAATTTTTTATAGGAAACAACATTTTTTTATTGATTTCAATGCAAAACATACATTACATTTTTCCCATTTATTGGAGAAAGATTTATCAACCTTATTTATAACATTCCCAAGTAGTTCCAACTAAAACAAATGGTTTTGAACATTGGGATTCAAATCTTGCACTTCTTGCACAAAAGTTGCATTATGTAGCATTGAATTTTTTTCAAAAAGTTGTCAAATGTTGACAAAATTTCTAAAACTTTTATCTTAGACCCTACCTAGGATCCCAGAAAGGTTATGATCATATGTTAAAAATTATTAAATCTTCTAAACTAATTTTACCCTTTTCTAACTTATAAATTTCCCATAAATGGCTAAGGTAAACAACTAGGTTTATAACACACCTAATGTCACCTTGCCTTACAATTAGGACATTATTTCTAACATTGGATTCAAGATCTAATTACTACCCTAATCCTTTTTATTTGATCCTCCTGATGTTCTTGCAATGGATGTATCATATAGTGACACCTCCTTAGATGGGGGGGATTTTTAGTCCCCTCCACTAGTGATGGTTAAAGTTCTTAGAAGAAGATGCTTTTTGAAAGGTTATAGTTGGACTTTGGTGGTCATTCAACCTAAACCATAAATTGATAAAATTATAGAGTTGATTGGGGAAATTGAAGATGAAAAAAGAAATGGACAGTCCCTATATCAAAGGTAAACACTAGTAACTCGTCAAGTCCAGCATGTGAAAGAATGCAATGGGTCCTAAAGAAGCAATCCTTCAAAGCCCAAGTAAAAGAAAAGCTTTGGACAAATAAACACAAGTCAAGGAAACCAAAAGAACAACTAATATGGACACTAAGGTTTGATGGTTCAAAATGCAAACTAGGAGCTAGAGTAGGTATTGAACTAATTAATCCCAAAGGTAGGTCTTTTTATGTTATATATCATTTATAGTTTAGGTGTACTAGAAATGTTGTAGAATATGAAGCCTTGATCCAAAAAATTCTCTCTACATTAGAAAAGGATGTCAAATCTTGCATAGTTAAAGGAGTCTCATAGTTGATCATTCAACAAGTCAAATCAATATATTCTTACAATGATAGAAGACTACTCACTTATCAAAATAGATTTTGGGACTTGATGGAAGATTTTGAAGCCCTAAACATAAGGTCTATTTGAAGAGGAAGAAATGTAGTACCTGATGCCCTTGCAATTTCAGCTAGTACATTCCAGACCATTGAGAGAATGAAACTCAAAAGGTGTTAAGTTACACTTGTGGCTATCTCATCTATTCTAGATAACATTACTAACTGCTAAGTCTTCCAAGATCATCAACATATCTTGGAGTTCATTATGTGCAATGGTTTGTTTAAAGGACAAGAAATTGATGATACACTTGATGAAAAACCTAAAGAAGATGAACTAGAAGATGAATATGGGATCATAAATTTTAAAACTAATACCATTCCTAAAGAGATGGTGGAGTTGGAATGTACCTTTGACCAAGATGAATAAACACATAGCAAGAGGACCATTGAAGAAAAGGGAATCAAAGAATGTGAATCTTATAATCTAGGCACATAAGATAACCCTAGGTTGGTGAGAATTGGGAAGGAATATAATCCCCAAGAATGAGAAATTATGCTTCAATTACTCACATAATACAAAGATGTCATTGCATGGAGTTATGAATAACTCAAGAAATATGATCCTAACATCATCACTCATGATATTCTATTGAAGCCAGATGCTAATCCTTTTTGTCAAAGAAAGAGATTGGTAAACACCCTTATTGAGCCACTAATAATGAAAGAGGTATAGAAATTGCTTGATACCAAGATTATCTTTCCAATCTAACATTCTACATGGGTTGATAATTTGGTACCAATGAGGAAAAATATTGGAGAGATTCACCTTTACTTTAACTTTCAAAATTTAAACCAAGCATCCTAGAAAGAAAACTACCCTTTTCCTTCACTTGATGAAGTATTACAGATTGTAAATGGGTCTAATATGATGTCTTTCCTAGATGGATATTCAGGATATAACCAAGTGATGGTAGATGAGGAAAATAGATTAAAGACCACATTCATAGCAAAATGGGAAACATTTTCATATAGAAGGATGCCATTTGGATTAATCAACATAGGATCTATATTTCAAAGAGAAATGGATGAGGCATTTAAGGGGTTGACAAAAAAATTCATAGTTATCTATATGGACTACCTAATGGCCTTTTCAAAAGAGAGGAGTACTAATATTGCTAGTCTGAAACAAGTTGTCAACTAATGTTAGAAATATGGTATATCTTTGAACCCTAAGAAATGTTTATTTGAGGTTACCAAAGGAAAGCTATTGGATCACATAATTTATGAAGTTGGTATCTCTATTGATCCTGAGAGGATATAAGCGATCCTGAAGTTGTCACTTTCTTATAGTTGCAAAGAGCTTAAATATTTCTTTGGGAAGATTTATTTTGTATAAATTCTCATTAGTGGGTTTTTTTGATATTTTTTGCCCCCTCAATGAATTACTAAAGAAAGGAGACAAGATTGATTGGGTTCCCAAAATAAGTAAATCTTTTGAAGATATCAAAGTGACTATTTCCACCACTCTAGTACTTGTAAGTCTTGATTATGAGTTACCTTTCAAAATTTATTCTTTTGCTTCAGAACAATCATGTATAAGAATCCTCACATAGAAGAAAGATAAAGAAGATGAGAGACCTATTGCATTTATGAGTTTCCCATTGAAGCATGTTGAATTGAACTATTCCAATCTTTGAAAAATAATCATTCATGCTAATAAAGGCAGTCAAGAAATTTTTCCACTACATGTTGAGGAGTAAGGTATATGCTTCTATGCCAAATCCTATAGTCAAATTATTACTTAGGTGAAAGAAGAGGAAAATGGATGTCTATATTACAAGAGTTTGACTTGGAAAATTTACCAATGAATCTAATGAGAGGACATGGACTAACTAAGATGATAGTTGACAATAAAGAAAAAATCATAGTCTGTCAAGTAGACACTAATGAAGGAATAATCATAGATGTTTGGCACCAAGATATTGTATATTATCTCTTGCAAAATCAATTCCCTCAATGGATGAATAGTTCCTAGAGTAGAGAACTAAAAATGAAATGTGAATCCTACATGCTTCAAGATAGGAAAATTTAGAAGGAAAAATATGAGGGGAAATATTTGAAATATTTTGGATGTGAGGAAGGAAAGAGAAGTACTTAAACTATATCATGACAAGGACAACACTAGACATGCATTAGTAGAGGCTATGACTCATTAGATTTTGAGATCAAGTTACTTTTTGCCTACAATTTTCAAGGATAAATTTGAACATGTACGTTCTTGTCACACCTATCAAATAACTGCCAAAAGAGAAAGAAACCTAGCTATGCCATTGCAAACAGTATTTGAGGTACGTCCCTTTGCAAGGTGGGGTCTGGATTTTATTAGACCTATAAACCCATCATTGATAGGACATATATTTTTCCTCATAGCTATAGATTATTACACATGGTGGACTAAAGCTGAAACATTCTAAAATTATACAACAAAACTAGTCATTGACTTTCTCAAAGAACATATTATGACTAGGTTTGGAATGATATTCTTCCTAGTGTGTGATAATAGGTCATCTTTTATGTCAATTTTCCTTACTCAATGGGCATTGGAAAATTAGGTCATATTAAAGTTATCATCCAATTAGTATCCCCAAGGGAATGGTGTGGTTGAGTCCACCAACAAGAATTTGATTATATTCATAAAATGTTTTCTTACAGAGAATCCAAAAGACTAGCATTCCTAATTAAAATATGCATTCTGGATAGACAGGGTCAAGATGAAGAATTCTTTGGGAACATCCCTGTATGTACTAGTCTATGGCCAATAACTAGTATTTCTACTCAATCTCAAGATTCAAGTGTTGAAATTCATGAGAGGGTATGTTGAGGATGTTGATAGGGTCCAAATAAGATTGATGAATCTCTTGGAATTGGATGAGAAGAGGAAAAAAAAATTTATAATATATGTCAAAACATCAAACTGCCATAAAATGTTAGTTTGACATGTGAGCCACGATCAAATCTTTTAGAATCTCAGACCTTGTTCTTCTATGTGATAAGGAAAAGGAAAAACTAGGCAATCATACCAAGTTTCAATACTTGTGGATTGGTCTTTACCAAATTGGAGAGATTTTGGGAGAAAATAGTTTTAGGCTAAGTACTTTACAAGGGGAATTGGTCCCATCACCAGTTAATGACTAGGTTCTAGAACATTATTTTGAAGTCTAACATAGAAAAAAATCTACCCCCCCACCAAAAAAAAAAAAAGCATGTGTGTTTACTTTCAGAAGGTGTGTTTACTTTGAGCATGTGTTTTTATTTTCAACATGTGTTTTTTCTTTCAATCGTGTGTTTATTTTCTTGGTAGTTTTGGGGTTAGGGGTAATCAAGATTCCTTCTTGATGTATTACCAAGACTACCATATTTGGTTTCAATTTTAGGGAAGAGGTATTTCTTTGTCATAGTATTTAGATAATTTAGTTTCTTACAATAACTAAAAATAGGTGTTACTTTTAGTTGTATAGGAATTCTTTTTTTGAAGTTACAATCTAAGATTGTTTGCTCTCAACACTCTGCAAATTTAAAGTATTGACCATCTAGGCTATCTTCAAATCTAGGCTGACAGTAGCAAGGGATAATTCAAAACTTACTGGTTTAGATAAAGGGTCTCTTGAAAGACCTACAAAGATCACTATTTGGCATGAGAGTTTCCTAAAAAGTTCATTAAATGAGTAATGCAATTTGAGTTATCAAACTAAGTATCAATCTAGAGAAGAATACCAATGCCCTGGCCACACAATCTAAATGTAGTCAGGGTAGACAAGAAAGAAAAAGAATTACGAAGGCATCAAATGTAAACATTCTAGACAATTGTAAAAGGCAATCAAATATAGGGACACACACCTCTAGATTGCTATCCTATTGTATACAATGAACAGGAATACTTCAAGAAAGAATCAAGTGGAAACACGTGAGTTCCACAAAGCAAGTTAAAAAAGATTACCAAAGACTCAAATAAAAGGAATTTATAACTCATTAAGATCCCTTAGAATGTGTTGGATCCTTATCTGAAAAAACTTAAACTACCTTTTATGATGCCATAAAACCTAGGAATTAGCTAAAAACCATTGTGGGTATTCTGCAAAATCAAAATAAAAGGACCAACTAAGAAGACATCAAAGTCTTCTCCACCTTTAATTTTGTAAGATTTAGGTGGGTTTTGCTAGAAATATCAAGACAAGCTAAGTTAATGAGAGTGGACGGTGAATCAATAACTTTTAAAACTTCTATCATTAGTTCCCTAATTGGCAATTAATCCTTTATGTGATTTCTGATCTAACTTCATGCATGAGAAATTGAAAAACATGAAAGCATACACAACACTTTAACACAAGATTTGGTGATCTAGAAACCTTTCAAATAGAAAGTAAAATTGGGGTGGGGATGATACCCACAAGCTTTAGTAATACAATATAAAGTTGGCCTGTTAAGGCTTACAATGATCACTTCTAATTATCTACCCTGTTAGGAGCAATAAGGATTGATAGGTCCACCTTGAAAAAGGATTTAAAAACATACAATGAAGTATGCACTCGATAAAGAGAGTTATATAAGATGTTTAGGTCTACCTTGTTAAAGGATTTGACTAATTCACCTATTAGGATGAAACAATAGCTAATCTTTGATTTGCAACATGGTTTGTTGAATAAGATTTCTTTGAGTGTACAAGTCACCTTTCTATGATAGATGAATCTTTGCTACTCCTTATACTTTTGTAGCCTTTGTAATTCGCTCTATAGCTCTTTTATGACAATTACATTACTTCATTACATATATTTGGATTTTATATAATACTTTACATATATATCAATCCAATTAAATAATTACAAAGTTAGCCATGATACAAGTTTACACAAATATTACGAAGTCGGCCAAAGTGTTGAAACTTGGGCTCTGAAGTCTAACTTGGTGAGGTTTTGATACTTGACATCCACTATCAATTCTCAACATTGTCATACACTCAATAGACATAGAAGATTAGTCCATACTAATCACTTTCAAGTAGTCTTGAACTCAATTTGCATTGGTGAGTTGGAAAATATTGTGAAACTTGGCATATAAGTTGAATCACTTGATTCACACTACATAGCTCGGTAAACACTATCACCTTGAGCTTGGTATAAAATGAGTCTCTTGGTTAACAATGAGTAGCTTGGTTAACACTAGACTTACATCACATCAACTAAAAACTCAGTAAACATTGTACAACTTAGTTTGCACTGTTAAACTTGACATAAACTGAAATGCTTGGTTTACACTGCTGTTCATCAACTCTATAGTAACTACTCAGTTCAAACTGAAGTCTATCCATAGGACTTAGTAGCAATTGTAGGACTTGGTAGCAACTAAAATGCTTGGTTAATACTATTAACTATACAAGATGCTCCGTATGAACTCACAATCTGAATAAGTGTATGTCACTAATAACAAACATGATTGGAATGTCAACAATCTCCCCCTTTGGCATTAGTGACAAAAACACTTATCAATCAAAACTGAATTATCCATCACCTTATATCTCTAACTCGGTAGAGTATACCATTTTTGAGATTTTTCATTTTTTGTTGTTGTAAAGGATACATTTTTGTACATGCTAATGCTCCTCCATAGTATAATATATAGTATACTATACATACAATATACATTTGCTTTACACTCTTCTTACAATCTTCTCCTCTTATCTTTTTACATCTTTCTCATAGCTCCTCCTTATAACTTCTATAGTTTATCTTATATCTTCTCCCTCATTTTTCCATTAATGCCAAAGATTTATGCTATATGTATTTACATAGTAATACCAAAATGAGACAAGAAGTCTGAATGTACCTTTAGTATGAGTGCTAAAGTCTTGTCCCAGTTCTCTTGTAAGACCTTGCTTGTGTGTAATGCCACCTAAACTTCTATTGATAGTTCAATCATGTGGTCTGCAATAGATAAATTATTGTCATGGATGAGGGTTTTTGAATATGAAATATGCTTCTGTAGTGCATCCATGTTAGGGAGAATCATATTTTGAATATCTATTAAAGTTGATCTTATTCTAGCTTAGTCTCTGAGTAGTTCTTCCTATATATCTATCAAAAATATGATCTTTTTTGAAATGGGCAAAGCTTGAACTCAAGTCAAGCTACAATTGTTGAGCACTCACCTTAAGGTCTTCATCAATCTTAGACAATTTGTCTTTTATTTCCTTTGTAAAGCTTGTAATATCACATAATTTACCAAAAAGTAAAGTCACATTAGTACAAGAAGTTTCTAGAGAACTCAAAATAATAGATAACTCTACTTGGTAAATGGAAATCTTTTGAGCAATAGGTTCTAAGACCTTATTCTCAAACTTTTTCTCTACTTTTTGCAATAATTTGTCTTTTCCATCTAAATCTTCATTATACTTCTAGACTTCTTTTGCCAATTGATACAAAAATGGTTGAGAAGAATACCCCTCTATACCTATAGCCTCTACCAAAATATTCTTGGCATCATCAATGATTTAAATTCTTTTTCTTTTTCCTCTCTTAGCCTCTGCTGCCTAGCTTTCTTTTGGAGTAATTCTTAAAAGGTCTACATTTGATTAGGATTGAGTTTTGAAATATTTGACTTGGGAATCACAATTTCCTCATCAAGATCTACATCCTCCTCCTTTTCTATACCTTTACCCAAAAAAATTGTGCTCAATTGAGGCGTGGTCTCAACTATCCTTGCACTTATTACTTGTGTACTTGGAATGGAAACAACAATTGAAATAGTAGACCTTGCAGCAAAAAATAGATACTACACTTATTGTAGAAATACTATTAGAAATACCTAATGTAGCCAAAATCTATGTATCCAAAACTATTGTATTCAAAACTATTGAAGAGGGAAGAGTCTATAGCTTGGTAGATGAAGTAGTTGACACTTTAGTCAATAATATGCTGAGCTGAACTAGTGCAAAGATTGATTGGATACTTGTACTCACAATGCTAGACACAATCAATCTTTCTGGGACTATCTCCATGCTTGGTGTTGTTGATGTTTTTCTTGGAGTGAGGAAGTGAGGCAATAACTACTACAACAATCTTAACTAGGTTAGTTTCCTCAACATCCTATATTCCTTCCTCAGTAGCCTCTTGCTCTTGTTCCTCTTCATCATCCTCATTATCAAAATGTGTTACTTCTTCATCATCTTTATCTTCATCCTTTTCTTTATCATCATCATCCTTTTGACTTATACTTATTGGAAAATCACTTGGTTTGTGAAGAAGATAGATATTCTTCCATGTATTTGTTGTATTCTTAACAACATGCTCTATTTCATTCAAAAAAATAAGACAAGTATTCAATCTTAAACTTAAATTTTCTTCATTTTTTTTTAAAGATTCCTTCACTTCCTTGTCCTTCAGGTTTTGCACAAGTTGCCTTAGGGTCTGTTCATGAATATCCTTTGTAGCTTTTATTGCTTGATCCCATCTTGGCTTGATTTTGTTCATTAATGTATCTAGAATCTGCTGAGTGAGATAATCAGGTGAGTATTTCCATTTGCCCATTTTGGATATCATCATGTCTTCAATCTGCTTCTACTCATCAAATGTTTTGGTTTCTGATTTTAATGCCTTGAAGTTTTTTATTCCAAAACCTAATTCTAATACTTTTATCCTCTCTTCAAATGTGGGTGGATACCTCTTGAAGATTATGTCTCCCCCTTCTTTGTCCGCTTTCTTCCTAGAGGATCTCCTGGTGAATACTATAGTGGCTATTTTAGCAAGATTAGTAATGATTACCTTGCCCTTTTTCTTTAGTGGCTCCTCTTCCTCTAGTTCTTTATCCTTTGCTTCTTCATCTTGACCTTTTCCCTTGGTCAATAGGAGAGTAGAACTTGTTTTCAACTTGACAATCCTCTTCTTGCCTTTGTTAACCACCTAAGGGAGCTTGATCTCTAGTTCTATCTAGGCCTTAGCCCCATCACATGTGCCAAAATATGTAGACTTGGGATTCATTGGTTCATTTATTAGTGCCTTAATTATATCCTTAGTTTCATCAATATTTACCTCATAACATAGAGGTTTTAGCCATGCAATTCTAGGCCTAACTGCCTAAATATATACCTTATCACTATCCACCGTAAAACATACATCATCCTTATAATCCTAAACTAGTTTCTTGGGGATTCAATATTTTTTATTCATTTTCTCCTTGAATGAATCAAAATAATTTTCTATTATACTAGAGTAATTTTCCCCCATTTCAATAATGTATTCATTAATTTGATAAAGTACTAGCACATCCTTCCTCCAAACAACAATACCTTTTGATGGAAAGAATTTTTGAATATAAAAGAATAAACATGTCAAAAGTGAGCCAAACTTACATAGATTATTCTTCAATGTCCTGATGCTCTCCATTTTTTATTGAATTGATTCGACATTAGCTTGGCAAGGTCAAGAGATAGGTTATTCTTGACTACCTTGTATGTTTGGTTTACAACTTCACACACACACTATTCAACCTACTTGAACTATAGATTTTGTGTGCAATGACATGAATACTAAACTTCAATCCCATATTAGTGACACTACTTGTTTTCATTCCCCTACCATCCCACTTAGCTAGGGTTTTCTTCTCCATTTTAACCTGACCTAGGGTTTTAGTTGTTTTAGCTGTAGCCAACATAGGGAGACTAGTGATCTTTTGGATCATCTTCTTGGTAATCAATATTCATTTCTCCAACCACAACTATCCATTATGGAGATGACTAAGGATATATCTAATCCATTTAACTTGGAAATCATGGGGCATGTGAGGAATATGGGTTAAACCTTTGGCTTTGAGATGTTGGTGCTCAAGTTTCAAAATAACATAAACTCATAACTCCTTTAAAGATTCATCCATTTCTAGAGTACCAATATCTTGAATCACACATTTAAAATGAGAATAGATATCATTGGTCAATAGTATCTTGTGAGGGATTTGCAACTATGCTCCATGCGGATCTAGGATTTTAGCAACTATAGGAGTGAGCTTGAAATCTAGTGTCTTCCATTCTATACCATGAACCAACATGTCTGATCCTCATTTGAATTTGCTGCTAGTAGCTGCCATCTTTACTCAGTAGGCTTTGAGATAATTCAAAAAAAATTGGTAACAATTCACTCAAATCACTTGAATGCTCTTGAAGATCGCTCTGCACAATTGTCTCTTGAAAATTTATGATAAAAATGACCTTGATTTCATTCCTTTTGTCAAAATTTTCCATAAATGCTTGGTATGAATGTTAGATGAAATTGACAAACTTTCATCCACTTTTGTTGCATTTATTACTCGGTAGAGTCTTCCATCATTCTGTAACCATATAAAACTTAGTTACTTCCAACCTCACTCAGTTGAGTCTATTATCTGACCTCACTTAGTAAGGAAGGTACCTCGGTAGTAACTAGTACCTTTTACTTAGTGATCCCTTTTCATCTTGAATGTTGACATAGATCTTTTTTCCTATCAACTAGAACTTATTTAGATGTCTTCCTTAGTAGCTTAGTTCTAGTTTTCCTTTGAGAAATCAAGTGGAAATGGTGGAGTCATCCAATTCTTGAGTGAATTGATCATCATTGCTCAGACTTGCATTCTTGGTAGATTTTGGAACACATTGTAATCTCATTTGTTTTTTGATGTTATTAGCTTTTGTCTTCTTTTCATCTTCTATTCTTCCAGTATTTATATTGTTCTTGGCTAGATGAGCAAAATCTGTATAGATAAAACATGTTTTGGTAGTATCTCTTTTCCTAATGTGATGCTTTACACAATTCATTCCAATGTGTCCAAATTCTCCAGAGTAATGACATCTGCACTAGGTGTTATAGTCCCAACCAAATATAGCTTTCACAATTTGTTCCACTAGATTCAATATCTTGGTTTTGCATTCTGATGATTTGAGCCCATGCTTCTTACATTTGTGATATTCACCTTCAAAATTTGGTTTCTATTTGCATTCATTTTCTCTATGACCATGCTGATTACAATTGTAGCATTTTCCATTGAATTTTTCTTTTCTATTGCTCCAACATTTATTTGAAGTATGACCTATCTTACCATAGTGACTACAAGTAAGTTTTTGGTTCCTTTGAGCTCCTTGCTTAGATGATTCTCCTTCTTCTATATATCCAATTCTTTCTTTTCTATTTTTTTTGAAATGACTTTGTTTATTCAATTAATTGATGTCTACTTGGGATTTCAACATTCTTTCATTGGTTTTCCTTTCAATGTCTAGATCATTCTGCAATCTTTCATTCTCTAATCTTAGGTTCAATCTTTCATTCTTTGACCTTAGGTTCATGATTTCTTCATTTGCATTGGTGAGTTGATCAATAAAGTTTGCTTGCTGAAGGGATAGGTGTTGAATTTCATTGTTCTTTCCTTCTATCTCTTCTCTTATCTTGTTTTTCTCTTCCATGACTTCACACAATCTCACTAACTGAATTTCTTGTTCTCTTCTTAGTTTTCTAACTTCTTCTTGAAGAGTACTATTCTTTTTTAGTAGTTCTTTGACTGCTTCATTAGCTTCATGTGAATTGCTTGAATAGATGTCTTCAATTCTTTCTTCAATGTAGAGTGAATCATTTATTTGGATTGCAAGATCTTTTCTTCTTTTCAAGGATTAGGAGAGTTGCTCTTTTTCTTTCTTGAGTTATGCAATGGCCAATTCCAAATCCAACTTTTTATTTTTAATAGCTTTGTCAAGTTTGAATATCTCCATTGCCTTTGATCTTTTCTCAAGCTGTTAAACTTTTCATTGAGAACCACAAAAGCTTTGATAACAATTGTTGGAAATATTAAGACAAGCTAAGTTATTGAGAGGGGAGGGGTGAATTAGTAACTTCTAAAACTTTTATCACAAGGTCCCTAATTAGTAATTAATCCTTTATGTGATTTTTGATCTAACTTTATCCATGAGAAACTTAAAAACATGAAAGTATACACAACACGTTAACACGAGATTTGGTGACCTAGAAACCTTCCAAATAGAAAGTAAAACTAGGGTGGGGATGATACCAACAAGATTTAGTATTGTAGTATAAAGTTGGCCTATTAAGGCTTCTAATGATCACTTCTGATGATCTACCCTATTAGGAGCAATAAAGACTACTAGATCCACCTTACAAAAGGATTTACAAACATACAATGAAGTATGCACTTGGTAAAGAGATTTATATAAGACTGTTAGGTCTACCTTGTTAAAGGATTTGAGTGATCCACCTATTAGGATGAAATAGTAGATGATCTTTAATTTGTAACTTAGTTTGCTTAATGAGATTCCTCTAAGTATACAAATCACCTTGCTGTGATAGATAAATCTTTCCTGCTCCTTATACTATTGTAGCCTTTGTAATTCACTCTTCTGCTCTTCTATGATGATTACATTACTTCCTTACATATATTTGGATGTGATACAATACTTTACATATATATCAATCCAATTACATAATTACAAAGTTGGCCACAATACAAGTTTACACAAATATTACAAAGTCAGCCAAAGTGTAGAAACTTGGGCTTTGAAGACTGACTCGGTGAGGTTCTAATACTCGACATCCACTGTCAACACTTGGCACTGCCATGCACTCGATAGACATAGAAGGTCAATTCATACTAATCACTTCCAAGTAGTCTTGAACTCAGTTTGCACTAGTGACTTGGTGAATACTATGAAACAAAACATATAAACTGAATCACTTGATTCACACTACATAGCTCAGTAAACACTATCACCTCAAGCTCGATATAAACTGAGTCTCTTGGTTAACACTGAGTAGCTCAATTAACACTAGACATACATCAGATCAATTGAAAACTTGTTAAACACTGCATAACTTAGTTCAAGTCTCAGTAGCAACTATAGGAATCAATAGAAAATGAAATGCTTGGTTAATACTGTTAACTATACAATATGCTCGGTATGAACTCACAATTTGAATAAGTGTATGTCATTAATAACAAACATGACTAGAATGTCAATAGGTTTACCTTAGGAATCCAACTTTATCTACTTTCAAATCAAGATTCTTAACATGCACTTTAGTAACAATAGATTATTGAGCCTTCTTTCTTCTAACTCAATGGTCATAAAGAGATGATAACTAGCTATTTCATCAAACCTTAGAGACCATAAATTAAGTACAGGTTGACATTTCACACTTGGATAAAATAATTGTAAAAGATTGGTTTATTATCATATTCTGCATTATGCAAAATATTCCATTCATTTTAATTCACAAGGATGACCAATGCCTTATCCATTGGGTTATAACTAATAGAGATCACACACTACCTTCTGGATCTTATCTCAACACTTTGTGCAAAGACTTATCTATATTCATTTTGAGGTCTCATACTTATCATATCTTTACTTAAAGCCATATTGTTCTTTCAACTTTCATTAAGCATTTACATAATCCATTAGATTATTAGCAAAAGCAAATGAAATATAATTCAAAGTGAATTAAAACTAAAATATGATAAAAATTTGCTATCAAATCTTCGAGAATAAAAAAAAGACAAGGAAAGAGACAATATTTGGAATGAAATAAACTCTCAATATTTGTATTTATTTCTTTGAATTGTATACAACTCAGTATTCATCTCTATCAGAAAGATAACACAATAGGCCAACAACTGTAACTTATTGTATTCAATTTTAGAATTGATTTATAGTATGCATGGACCAACCAAAATTTACATAAACTCATTCCATGAAAGAAATTTAGACACTCCTCTAGCCTTGGGAACTCACTTATATAGTGTGAGTTACAATAAGCTTTGGGCATAGAGTGAAAATGATAGCTGTCCTTAAAACAAAATACTTACAAAAAGAAAAAAATTGTCACAATGAAAATTTTGTAGGAGAAGAGACAAAACTAATGATCTTTTTCTTTCGTAATAGAATGCCTTCTTCATTGGTCTCTTTGTGGTGGGGCCATTTCTATTGCAATAGTTTCTTGTACACCCACTGCTCCTGATGATTGATATAGCTCCGTATGTCAATCTTTAGGTTGTGGGGCCACTTGTTCTTCACATGTTGTGCTAGGCTTTGATATTTGGATATTTATTATAACTAATTGGTTGTCTGCTAGATCATCAGTTTGGGTGGCTATATCCACTAGTACAATTGGTTGATTTATCTCTTTATCATCTATTTGAACTACTTCATCAACCAACTATATTTCTTCTGTGATGGTTTCCTTTTCCACAACTATTTCTTTTGATGCCATATGTAATATTGCTACATTTTTGGAGAGTAGTCTACCATCCACTTGTTGAAATGTGTGTCATCTAGCCAATTATAATTCAATATTTCTTCCATCTCTTCAAAACATCTTTTCCCAATTTCTTTAACTCAACAAAAGTTTTCTTGAAAGAATCAAAGAATATTTGGGCTTGGACTACTTCTTCTATGGTTCTTGCAAACCATATAGTTCTCTCTATTTACTACTTCATTCATCCTAAATTTTAGTAGGTCCTTCAACCCATTACCCCATTCCTCTTTGTCTTTTATACAATCTAGGATCTTTAGGGCATGGGGAAATAAATCAAAATCTTTTCTTAGATACCTTAGATGGAATTTTTTTACTTTTCTCTATAATACATCCCTCTTATGATCAAAAGTTAACAAATCCTATGTTTAATCAAAGCTTTTTGCAATTTGATCATCAAAATTTTCTATAATGGAACAACAAAGAGTAGTAATAGAATCATCTTCATTAATCCATTTATTCAAAATTGGCCTTAAGTTGGCTTCATCATTATTTAATTATTTCCAAATTTCTACCAACCTTGACAATTTTGGGTGAAACAGGGTCCAACGTACCCTATCCACGAAATGCAAAATTATGTCTCTAATCCTATCTTCATGTTGGATGCCTAATTCCACATGTAGTGACCATATTTTGGCCTTCTCCTCATCTAGCTCATTAGCTATATAGAACTTTGGTTGCTGAGGAGGGTTTAGAATCTTCACAATAGGAAAAATATTAAAAGATGGCACAAGAGGAGGACCAGCTACAATTCTGAGTTGTCTAGACTACCTACCTACTTTTCTCTTCCCAATTTGTTTCTCCATGTTTGCAATTTTATTCTCCAGTTGGTAGATTTTTCTACCTCTTTCATCATAGGCTTCCAATACCTTTTCAAATTTCTCATTCAACTCTAATAATTTATTCTTATCTTTAGCAGCAATCACAACACCAAAATATGCTACTTCCTTATTCATTAAGGCCATTTTTTCACTGTCTACCTCTTCTACTCTGTAGACCATGAGACTACTCGTATGCTTAGAATCTAAGACCTCCTAGATTCTAGATTTGTTTCTCTTTTGGATGGACCACAAAACTAAGGCTTTATATTCATCACTATATTTGACCCCTTTATGGGCTTACACCACCTCATCTTCAGCCTTGAACTTAGTCTCTCTCTCTTTCCTCACTGCATCAAAGATCACTATATTAGCAATGTTCCATTCTAGTAGAATCAGGACTCCTGAGTATTTCAACAATTATCTTCCCCTTGGAAGGGTTATCTGACTGAATTCCTTTATAAGGTTTTCTTTAACCTCCTCTTCAATCTCAAAGTCTTGTCTAGTAGGTTGCCATGGCTTTATTTGTTTGCATTTAGCCTCAAAAATTTCAATATTATTTCTCCTAAAAAATTAAATGAGGGCCCTAGACTTCACAAAAGATTCATCCACCAAAAAATTCCTTATTGCTTGCTCCACAAAATGATCAATTTCTTTCCCTCTAAAATCCTCTATACTGAGGGCTAGTAGTGACATGTGAGGCTATGTGGCTGCTCCTTCTTCCACTTCTATTGTAGTTAATATTACAATATCCCCATGAACTCCTATTTTTTTAAGTTTCTCCCTCAAGGAGTCTTTATCATTAATGCGAATGGGGGTATGTGAGGGGGAGTACTCCTTAGCTCTTGAAGAAGATCCCTATTCTAATTTCTTCCTTTTAGTAGTGGGTTCTATAGGGGGAATCTCTAAGAGCTATCTCTTATATAGAGGAATAGGTTGTATATTGACATTCTTTGCCACAACATATCCAACTTTATTGTGCAAAGTATACTTACCCAAGCTTTTGAGGGCTTTTCTTGCCAATCTTTCTCAATCCCAATGGCTTGGTCTAGATGGGCTTGAATAAAAATTGCCTTCTTCTCATTTAGGGTTTGCATGAACCCAAAAATATATTCATAAGCTTATTTATCTTATCTCCCCAATACTTTATATAGTCCAAGGGATCATACTTTTTATCTAGTGCATTAAACAACTCAAGAACTCTACTATAAACTTTCCATTTTTCTTTCCTAACTTCTTGCTCTTGTAATGAAAATTCATCCCTAATTATATCTTCAAGAAAATATACAAAATGCTCATAAGACTTAGTCTTAGTTCTATTCTTGAACACATCATAAAGTCCCCCAGGATCAATACAATGCAGGTGGGATTGGGCCATTTGATATCTTCCCAAAAATTTACCCAAATGCTTCCATCCTCCCTTGGTAATTACAAAATTATTGATTATAGTGAAGTTGGGGAAAATTGTACCTCTAGATTTGTTGACCAACTTCTTTTTGTTTAATCCTCCTATCTACCATAAGAGTTATGCAATTCCAATCTTTAGTAGCATTTGATAAGGAAAGACATGGGGCTTCCCTTGGAAACCATAGACTCTAAAAATAATGGAAATAGAATATGGGATGATGTCTCCCCAGTTGTGGCTTACTTTCAGTCCCTTGGCGTGATCCTTCGGCCTAGTCAATTCTAGAAAGGGCTGAGGTATTATAGGATTACTTCTAGTCAGTAGGATTCTCAACTTTGAAGCAAAGTATTGACCAAACCTCACAAAGCTAGCATCAGTGACCTCCTAGGTCATATCAACACTCCACAGCTAGACTTGTAGCTTCTCCCCATCCTTCTTCAACTCCAATTTCATCTCCTTGGATAAAGCAGAAACCACTTTGTATAAACACATTTACATCAGCATTGAGTACCAACATAAGAGCTTCTCTACTTTGGTTTTAATTGTACCAATTAATCCATTATGAATTTCCTCTACTAGATACAAGAAAAAATAAAAAATGGAGCTCATACCATACTGCAGGGTCTGAGCAATAATGAAGACTAGGGATCCTTGGATATGATCTTGTTCATCCATCTCAAAAAGTATGTAGAAAGAAAAATATAGTGCCTATGCCCTTGGGTTAATGTATTTCTTTAGTAATGGCTCTGGGGTGTTAACTCTTACCAATGACAAGTGCCCTATCCTCACAAGATGGTCTTGCAATGGCCCTTTCCTTAGATATACCGTTTGAGCATCATACCTTGCATGTAGGCCATCTAATTTAATATTTTCATGCAACACATGGTTAGATTTTAACCTAAAAAACTCCCTAATTACTTCAGGTGTGACCCTACAAAAGTTTTCTCTTCCATGATTCTTTACCACCCTTAGCATTGGATCATATTTTTTTGCTCTTATCGTCAAAGACGACACTATGGACAATTAGTTTTCCAATGTCCAATTGCTAGACATTTCTTAAAGGAGTGTCATGTTTCCTTTCATAAAAACATTTTTCTAATAACTCCAAACCCCTAGGAGATGTCTCAACATCTCTTAACCATTTATCTTTATCATAAAAACCCTCACTAACCAGTAATCTAGGGGTTTTGGGGACTAATTCTTTTCCCTTAGCTATCTCATTATTAGAAAGAGGCAATTGTTCTAGAAAATCATCGTGTACATTCCTCTATTGGTAATCTCCTTTCCCTGAGAAATATATGTTCGCAAAAATTATCTATTCAAGTAAATCACACTATGAGCTCCAATTTTTCTGCACCTGAATTCTCTTTCACTTGGTACTTGATAATGAATTGAATCATAAGTTTTATGCAAATTATATTCATAAAAACTTGCATTGATCAACATTAATGTTCTAACAGTCAAATTTTGTGATGTGACAATAATTTGAAATTATCACCATTGATCTGAGCACAATTGGATGGCATTTTTTAAAACTAAATAAGATTATGTCACTTTTTGGCAAGTTGGACAAGTGCCAAAATGCCACTTTCTTACTTTGGCTAAAGTTTGAGTAACTACAAAATGTCAAAAAGTGACGATTGTTGATCCCTATTTGATCAATGATCATAAAAGATCTTAGTTGTTTCTGTATTCATTTTAAAACTTGGGTCCAATAAGACACATGTTAAAACCCCACTTTCTTTATTTGGCTAAACATCATGCAAATTTAAAATGTGAGAAAGTGATGATTATTGATCTCATTGCATGGACAATCAAGATCTTTTTCTATGATTGTATGTATTGTATGGTCTACATGGACATGTGGTAGCTCATCACATTGTTACTTTGGTTAAACTTCACACAATGTCATAATACGAGAATGCAACAATCATTGATCAAGCAAGATTTGATAGCTTCAAAAAATCAAAGCCCTTTATTATAGTTAATAACTACAACCAACTAAAATATGCTATTTGGACAACTATGCTAACAATATCCTTTTTGTAGCCCATAAGTTAGCCTAGTCCCACAATTTCCACATGTCAACTCATCACTTTCTTGCTTTGGCTAAATCTTGAGTAATTTCAAAATGCAAGAAAGTGACAGTCGTTGATCTTCATCTGATTGACGACTGGCAAGGTGATCATTCTTATACTATGTGAAACCAAAAGGGGCTCCATAGGGATAGGTGTCAAGATGTTACTTTCTCACTTTAGCTAAATTCCATGCAACTTCAAAATGTGAGAAAGAAACAATTGTAGATCTTAATTTGATCAATGATTATGAGAGTAAATCTGCAGGATGGTTTGAGCAAGGCAGAAATAATACATGGGCTAACCATGAGACAAACTTAGGTTAAACAGAGTTATGCGGTAGGGTAGAATAGAAATTTCATGAATTTTTTTAAAAGACAATGTGAAAACTATATAATAAGGTGTTTTCAAAGGTTTTCATTGCTTTATTAAAATGACCTATACATAATTTGAAAATGCAAACAATGTTAACATTTTTTTAGGAACCTAGGGCACAAATGGCATTACAACAATATAATTAGGGGTTTCCTAGGGCAGGATTAATCAAAAGACATACAATCCCGAATCACAAATTAACAACTACATTTTTTCATAACAAATTTTGAAGGATTTCTAGCATGTGAAAAACCAAGCCAATAGAACAGATTCTCTCATCTAGTCATACAATGATGGATAAACAGGTTTACAAGAATTTCTAATGTCTCTACCGATGAAGCAAACAATTTTTTCCAAGTTTCTAGATACTCATGATACATGACACCTTGAGATGTCAAAAGAATTGAAACACTAAGTACACACTAAGCCTAAAGATTCGAGATTCTAAAGTTTCAACTTCCATTGGAATTGAAAATTGCATAAAAAAATTGGAATCTAGTTGTTACTTGACACATGTTAGAAAAATGCTTATTGATGAAGAAATGCCTTTGTCATTTCTTCGCTTTTGTTAGAGCTATTTGTTTGGTATCCTCTATGAGACACCTAGTAAGATGCCTCAATTATCTAGGACCCTCCTTAAGGTCTTGTGAGGATTAAATTAAGATAGAAATAATAGTTACATGCAAATAATAACAATATCAAAAAATAATAGATCACACAGAAGAGAACACAAGACATAGAGATTTAACATGGTTCACCCAAACCTTGGGCTATGTCCACCAAACAACATGTCCAGTATTATTATGATCTAGTGATTACAACCTGATTACAATCTGTAATCCCTTACAACTTAATACCATAGCAAGAAGCAATTTTCACATCACACCTTATTGAAACAATCCCTAACCCTAAGACCTTTTATACAAGTATTTTTGCTTCTTTTGGGTTACAATTAATTACAATATTTTAGCCCAAAATTATTGATAAAATATTCATGATTAAATAGGCCCTGATAAAATAGGGCCCAATTTTTTTTATGAAGTATGTATAGTACTTCCCTGATCAATCACCACAAACTAATTATCTCCCACTTGGGGATTGATCATGCTCCACACTAGACAACAATCTCCCATTTGGAGATTGATCCTGTAGAAATACCACTACCACATGGGGCTCCCACTAGATCAAACCACCCTATACTCTACTGTTCTTTTATTCTGTTTAGTCTAGAAGACCAACCAAAGCTAGTAAGGAATTTTGCTTCTCCCTTGTCACTACTTTGGAAAAAATATATGTTGGATTGTCATATGTATGCATTTGTCCAACTTTAACCATCCATCATCCAAAACTGATCGAATGAAATGGTACCACAACTGTATATGTTTTATCTTTGAATGCAAAGTAGAATCCTTTGCAAGATGAATGACACTCTGACTATCTAGAAACAAATAATTATCCTTCCGAGGGTGTCCCAATTCTTCTAGGAAGAACTAAAGCCATATCATCTCCTTGGGTGCCTCTATAGCAGAAATATACTTTGCCTCTATAGTGGATAAAGTGTTAACCTTCTACAATCAAGAAACCCAACTTACTACTGGCCCACCAACACTAAATACATAACCTGTAGTACTCCACCTAGTATCAATATACCCTAAAAATCTAAGTTAAAATAGCCTACTAAATTAGTAGTAGAGCCCCCAAATTCTAAACACTTACTAGATGTTCCTCTCAAATATCTAAGAATCCACTTGAATGCATTTGAATGCTCAATTCCTAGATGACTCATATACTTGCTAACGACTCCCACTACATGTGCAATATCTATCCTCATACATACCATAGCATACATCAAGCTTCTTATAGCTGAAGCATAAGGTACCTTGGATATCTTATCCTCCTCTTCTTGTGTATTTGGACACATCTCCTTAATCAACTTCAAATGACCAGGCAAGGTGTGCTGACAACTTTAGCATTCTCCATAGAAAAATGTTGCAACACCTTCACAATATTAGCCTAAGATAATGTCTATTTCTCATTCTTCCTACCTTTGCAAATCTTCATACCAAGGATTTTTTTTTTTTTGCCTCCTAAATCCTTCATAGAAAATGAACATGCTAACTAGCATTTCAACCCCTTAATGTGATCCATGTTAGACCCAACTACAAGCATATCATCAATATATAAACATAAAATAATGTAGTTTTCATCATCCAAAATCTTAAAATAAACATAATGATCTGAATGACATTGACTATATCCATGCTCATGCATAAAACTATTAAATTTTAGATACCATTGCTAAGGTGCTTGCTTTAAGCCATATAAACTTTTCTTCAATTTGCACACTAAGTTCTCCTTACCTTTGGCCTCAAATCTCTGTGGCTATGCCATATATATCTCTTCATGCAAATCACCATGAAGGAAGGTTGTTTTAACATCAAGATGCTCCAAATACAAATATTTAGTAGCCATAATACTTAAAATAGTATGAATAGAAGTCATTTTAACAATAGGAGAGAATATGTCATCAATGTCAATGCCCTTTTCTATGCATATCCTCTTACAACTAACCTAGCTTCAAATATTTTCTTACCTCCATCCTCTTCTTTCAACCTATAAACCCATTTATTTTGTAAATCTCATTTACCTAGAGGCAACTTGCATAAATATCAAGTCTTATTTGTTAGAAAGAAGTCCATTTCATCTACCATTGTGGACTCCCAATAAATCTTAGTATCCACCTACACAACTTCATCATAAGATTTAGGTTCACTAGAATCTATTAGTAAAATAGAGTACAAAGAAGGATAAAATCTTTCTAGAGGTCTACTTAGCCTTGTTGACCATCTAACATTCATTGGTGTGTGTGGTATTTGTTGTTGCAATTGTTGCATATCATAAGGAATTGTTAGAACATCATCTTTTGGAGTATCATCCAACTATTGGTCTTAAATAGTTTTGACATTTGAGTGTCAACGCACTTAATCACTTTTTGTATTGAACCCAAGTACACTATGTATACCGAGCCACAGTGTGTGCCAAGTTAGAATCTTAATGAGTGTCAAGTGACTTTAGGTGCTGAGCAATATATAAGTGACATATAGGTGCCAAGTCACAGTTGATGCCAAGCAGTCAAAATGCTTCATATGCCAAGTGAGCTAGAATCATGTATATGCCGAGTGAGATAGAGTGTAATAGGTGCTAAGCAATCCAGGATAGTATATGTGTCGAGTAACAAAAAATAAACATATGAGTTTGTGCCCTCACAAACTTAGATGTAAACTATTTTTGGAGCTAACATAGAGAGCTTTTCAAAAGGAAAAAGGATAGGGACAAATCATTTACATTCCCTATGTGATCTGCATGCAGTCAATCAAAAAAGTGGAAAATGCATGCAACCAATAAGAAAAATGCAAGGAATGAGTGGGAATTTGAGATTCAATATGGATCATAGATCCATACCTAACCTTATGTCTTTACAATTTTTAAAAGGAGGTCAAAAAATCCCATTGCATATGTGGTAGAGAATAGTGTATGGGTAGGTTATAGAAAAAATTTAGTGTGAAGAAGGAAAAGACTTAGAGGAATAAAAATACAATTTCATATGTAGTTGATCAAAGAGCTCAAGGGACAAGGAACATGATCATATATTAGATCTCAAAGGGTCACGTTAAAGAGAGCAGATCAAGTGCCTCAATCCAAAAATTAGAGATTGCATACTGTTAGGTCTATTACTCTAATACTTTCTTGTCATTGTATTAGAAGATGGAAATCCTATATTGATAGGTTAGCTTAACAACTAGGTAGGAGAACCTTTGGAGAAGGTGATTGAAAATCTTATGTATTATGTGGGTTTAACGGCCTATTGTAAATCCTTTAACATGGTGACACTTCATGTAAAGTGTTTGTAAATCCTCTAATTAGGTCACTACTAACATAGTGTAAAGCCTTTAATAGGGCAAGCCTTTCACAGGGTAGACCATTAGAAGTGGTTGAACATTTATTGCTGTAGTGATTTTTTTGGGTATCATTCTCAACCCAATTCTACCTTCTTATTCCTAGAGGGTTTCTGGGTTACCAAAATTTGGTGTTATGTGTTATTGCATGTGTTTACTTCATGTTCATTTATATGTTTACTTGCATTCAATTTGATTTGTAGTTATATGTTTAATGATTGAAAAAGGTTAATAATGTTATACTTTTGATTCACCCCCCCTCTCAGAAGTAGTCTTCCCATTTTGAACATTCCAACAATTGGTATCAAAGCTAGTGTTCTCACAAGGAGAAGCCTAACAACTTAGAAAAAAGGTCTAAAGATTGAAGTCTTCAAACTTGGGAAGATCATACACAATCAAGTGATTGATGTGCATCTAGCTCTACACAAAGTGGAAGAAGCCAGAGAAGAATTGAGAAAATCTTTAAAAAGAAGGAAGGAGATAGCCATAGCTGAAAAAGACATACACTACAAGGAGATTGATACCACACAAGTGTTTTCCAATGGATATTCCAAGGAATTTGATGTAGCAATAGCAAAACTAATGGAAAAAATAGAGCATAAGCTGAAGAAAATAGATTACTCAAGCTTGAACAAGAATCACAAGCCATAATGCTTTGTGAAGTGACTAAACAAAAATAAGAGAGCCATTGAAGACAAGGCCATGATAGAAGATGGCAAGAGAAATCTCACCAATAGATTGGAGGAGAAGACAATTGAGTTTGAAAAGATCTCAAACATGCAACTAGACACCTTAAGCCAAATGATGAATGCTCATCATGAGCTAAACATGAAGGACATTGAGATCTCCACCTTGAAGATGCAAAATGAACAATTGGAAAATGAATTAAAGAGAGAAAAAGAGATAGAAAAAAGATACAAAAAATTGAATGAGGCTATTAAGTACTTTGAACAATTACTTAAATCACCAAGGGCTAGTAATGATACTTCAAGACTTGGTTATACCAGCACTAAACAAGGAGAATCATCTAAGACTATAGAAGAAAGGAATAACAAAGATAAGAACACTAAACCTACTTATCATTTCTATGGTAAAAAAAGACATACCTCTAATGTGTGCAGGAGTAAGAATAGTTATCAGCATGATAAGCCTATAAATGCAAGTTTTTGTCATAAGTGCAAAAAGCAAGGACATCAAGCATATGAATGTGGAAAAAAGAATATGAGGACACCAAGATTTGAAGGTCACTACTACAATTGCAAAAAATATGGACATGGAGTATTTGAATGTAGATCAAAGCCTATGTGGACACCTAATTAGCTTGCATGAGGAAACAACCATGGTTATCACTATAATTGGTATTACAATACTAGGTATAGCTATCATTATTGTCAGGAGTATGGACACATCCCTAAGAATTGCATAAGAACACATTTTAAGGGGAGTTACAACAGATGGCTAAGTCAAACTACATATTTTAGTTGCTTGAAAACTAGTCATATTAGTAGGAATTTCCTAACAAAGTCAAAAGAATAGAAGACAAAAGTCAACAAAGGAAAAGAGAAGGTTGATGTTGAAAAAATAAGAGGACAAATGAACAAAACTTGGAAGAAGAAAGGTGAGTGCAACACATCAAATGGAGAGATCACTTCACCCAAGAGGTCAAGTGATCACATTTCATCCAACTAAGCAAAATAGATCTTTGGGACTGATATACAACATTAAATATCATACATTAGTTCCAAAGAACAAAGGAGTACTACAAGGAAGAAATTTGCATAAGCAAAGATGCCAAGTCAAAAGCTTGAAGAAGCTACCAAGTTACTTTTAGATGCCGAGTAAAGCTCCAATGGATGCTGAGTTTCTAATAGCTACCGGGCTAATAGTTGAAGCCAAGTGAAGTAGAAGTCTAGTGGAGGCTAAGTAAATGAAATACAATGTGAGCCAAGTTATGTTGAATCCTTCAAGTGCTGAGTTTACAGATGTAAGCATGAAGCATTTAATGCTAGGTCTTTGATAGGTATAAGGTCAAATTTCATTCATTTTTACACCATTCAAATGGAGAGCAAAGACAAGAAGAGTGAAGAGGCTATCAAGCAACTCCCTTACAGTCATTTGCATCGATTCCAATAGCAATTCAGCATGAACTCATCGATTCAAAGGTATTTATCAAGTGCCGAGCTACGTAGAGTTACAATTTTTAATACGTTTAAAACCCTAGTTCAAAAAAATGGCCTCTAGCTCAAGGAACCCCAAGACTAAGGAAGATCATGAGATTCAACTTGTTAGAAATGAAGTCAAATAGCCTAAATTTAGACCAATTCCTAAAGTTGCCTATAAAAATGACCCAGGTGATGCATTATCTATCATTTCACCCAAGGTTGTCATGATTCAAGATGTGAGAAAGTGCTACAACTAAAAAATTGGTGCCATAGATGATCTAGAAATTTTCCATGCCTATGATAAGTTATGTGACAATGGGATATTGAAGGATGAGTTCCAAATTGTTGAGAAGAAGGGTCTAACCAAAACCTTAGTTTTTCCTATGGTGTTTAAGATAGAATAGGTTTGCATTGTTTTGAGCCAAATTCATGATGGATGTCTATGGTTGGAGATAGGATGTATCAAGATTGCTTAGAGGATAGTGCATAGGGTTACTGGTCTCCCAACCCTAGATCGGCTAAAGACCTTGAGAAGTGACAAAAAGGAGGTTATTGAGAAGAATACTGGTGCAAAATGGAACAATAGGGGAATGACTAGTGACACTGTTACTGAAACCTTACTTGACTTTGCTGTGAGGATAATTTCACATAAATTCTATCAATCTAGCAGACTAAACAACATACCCTACATAGCTGTTGATGTGGCTTATAAGTTGGTGAAGAAATATTATACCTATGATCTGGTAGAGCTAATGTTGCAATAAATTAATGAGAACCTAGGAGCTATAATGAGATCAAAAGGTGCTCAATGCAAATTTGGCTTAGTTCTTATGTGCATATTCTTTTATGTGATGGAAGAATTACCTTCAATTGGGAAGGTGAATTAGAATTATAACAAGTCTGCAGTCCCACAAATTAATGAATTCATTGATTAGATGGGAGACAACTTTGAAGTTCAGATGAGTAGCTATTTTGAAGACTTTAAGAAGTCTATGAAGTAGAGAATGAGGATACCAATCTCATTAGTAGAAAAACATGTTAATGACATATGTTTCTTGGTTGATATTGATTTCACCTACATTCAAGAAGCAATACGAAGAGTAAGATGGCTAAGGCCATTAGGATATGAAGTTGATGTAGATGAAGCCTCAACAATAATCACATCATTACTAGTAGAAGAAATTGATAAGGCAGCTCCTCACTTTGGGACATATGATGTTGTCAAGTCCAAAGTTGAGACTAAATTGAAAATTGCTTTTGTCATTAAGAAGAAAGATAAAATGGTAAGAAAGATAAAGAAGAAATTTGGGGCAAACATTGAAGGTGAAGCAAGAGAAGAATAAGTAGAAGGAGACAGTGAAGAAGAAGGAGAGCAAGGGCAAGGGCCAGATGAGCTAACACAAGGTGAAGGGGAAGAAAAAGAGGAAGGTTCCAAGGGAGAATAAGCCAAGAAAGCACCCACACCTACTAAGAAAAAGAAGAGGAAGGCAAAAACTCATCCTATAGTTTAGCCTAAGCCCAAAAAGGTCACAAAATCAGCTCCAACCAAACCAACTCCAGCTAAGCTAGCAACAAAAAGGGCCACTACAAGAGCATCAACTCAAAAGGCCAAAGAGGCATTAAAGGAAAAGAAGAAAGCTACTACATAGCCTGCTAAAGAGCCTAAGAAAAGAAGAAGGTATGTGGCTCAGCCAGATATAGATGATGAAGAGAGGACAGAGTCAAAGGACATAAGCCAATTCAAAGTGGTAAGTCATTCTCTAAAATCTGCATTTGATAAGCTTTGTAACAAGATTAAAAATGCAAATTCAAATGATTTAAAGTATTTAAATTTCAATAAGCTCAGTAGGGAAGAGTAGAATAAAATAGAGGAATCTGTGTATGCCATGATGGCAAAATTTAAGAACACACCTCTAGAGCTTGACAATACTATGCCAAAGGAACTTTATGAAATAATTGAGAATAACTGGCATTATTGTCTAAAGATGGAGAGGGAGATCAAAGAATCTACCCTAACTCAAGTGAAGCTTGATATGACAAAGGCTCAAATAACCAAGGAAAACAAGAAACATAGCAGGAAATTTGCACCCAAATACAGAGCCTTTTGCATCCTTCAGAAAAAAATTGAGGATGTTGTAAATAAATCCCCATAGATATGGAAAACAATATATAAAATTACTGATGATAAATTAGAGGAAACCAATAAGGCAAAAATGAGTGCCAAAAAAAAGATAGAGGAAAAGAAGAAAGAAGAAAAGAAAGAGGTGGAAAAGAAAGGTGAGGAAGAGAAAGGAGAAGAAGAGAATAAGGAGAAAGAAGAGGAGGAATCAGCAAAGGGAGAAGAAACTATGGCAACAACTGACCATCAACAAGAAGAAGAACAGAGTGTGCAAGACACATAATTGCTCTAGTCCACCTCATGTAACCACTACACTTGTAGAGATAGTAATCATAAAGGATGTTACTAATAAGTTAGCTCAGAACATCAATCCACTTATTATAGAAGGTCTTTCCAAGATCCTTCACCAATCTACTCTATAGGCATAGTTGTGTACAAGCCCTATATTGGTGAGTGTAGATGAACTACAAAGAGCAGTAGTAGGACCATTAAAGGAAAAGGTGAAACAAAAAGATACACCTTTCACATATACAACTACTAGGACTAAAGTTTTGATGCTTCCACCACCACCACCTTGACCAAGTGCAACAAGTGATAATGATTGTTAGGATAAACCACAGACAGAAATAAAAACTACATGCAAATATAACCAATAACAAAAAATAATAGAACACACAGAAATGAACACAAGGCACCAAGATTTAACATGGTTCACCCAATCCCTGGGCTACGTCCACCAAACAACAAGTCCGATCTTATTACAATCCAGTGATTACAACCTGATTACAATTCGTAATCCCTTACAGCTCAATACCATCGCAAGAACCAATTTTGTATCACAACATTATGAAAAATCTAACAATCTAACATTATGTACAGTACTTTTCTGATCAGTCACCACAATCTAATAATCTCCCACTTGGGGACTGATCAGGCTCCACACTAAACAACAATCTCCCACTTGGAGACTGATCCTGTAGCAATACCACTACCACATGGGGCTCCCACTGGATCAAACCATCCTGGACTCTACTGTTCTTTTATTCATGTTCAGTCTAAAAGACCAACCGAAGCTGAAGAGGAGTTCAGCTTCTCCCTTATTACAACCTTTTTCAACATATCTGTTGGATTTTCATTGGTATGTATCTTCTCCAGCTTTAACTGTCCATCCTACAAAACTGACCGAATGAAATGGTACCACAACTGTATGTGTTTGGTCTTAGAATGCAGAGCTGAATTCTTAGCAAGATGAATGATACTCTAACTATTTGTGAATAAATAATTATCCTTCTGAGGATGTCCCAATTCTTCCAAGAAGAACTAAAGCCATATCATCTCTTTGGCTGCCTCTGTAGTAGCAACATACTCTGCCTCTGTAGTGGAGAGAGCATTAATCTTCTGTAACCTAGAAACCCAGCTCACGGCTGTCCCACCAACAGTAAAGAAATAACCTGTAGTACTCTGCCTAGTATCAATATCCCCAGCCAAATCCGAGTCAACATAGCCCTGTAAATCAGTAGTAGAGCCCCCAAAGTGTAAACACTTATTGGATGTTCCTCTCAAATATCTGAGAATCCACTTGACAAAATTCCAATGCTCAAATCCTAGATGACTCATATACCTGCTAACGACTCCCACTGCATGTGCAATATCTGGCCTAGTGCATACCATAGCATACATAACACTTCCTACAGCTGAAGCATAGGGTACCTTGGACATCTTATCCTCCTCTTCCTGTGTCTTGGGACACATCTCCTTAGTCAATTTCAAATGACCAAGTAAAGGTGTGCTGACAGCTTTAGCATTCTCCATAGAGAAACGTTGCAACACCTTCTCAACATAATCAGCTTGAGATAGCATCAATGCTCTGTTCTTCCTATCTTTGCAAATCTTTATACCAAGGATTTATTTTGCTGCCCCCAAATCCTTCATAGCAAATGTATGTGCTAATTGGCATTTCAGTCCCTTAATATGATCCATGTTAGACCCAGCTACAAGCATATCATCAACATATAAACATAAAAAAATGTAGCTATCATCATCCAACCTCTTAAAATAAACACAGTAATCTGAATGACACCTATTATATCCATGCTCGTGCATAAAACTGTCAAATTTCGGATACCATTGCCGAGGTGCTTGCTTCAAGCCATATAAACTTTTCTTCAATTTGCACACTAAGTTCTCCTTACCTTTGACCTCAAAACCCTGTGGCCGAGCCATATATATTTCTTCATCCAAATCACCATGAAGAAAGGCTGTTTTAACATCCATCTACTCTAAATGCAAATCTTCAGTAGCCACAAGACTTAAAATAGTACGAATAGAAGTCATTTTAACAACAGGAGAAAATATCTCATCAAAATCAATTCCCTTTTTCTGTGCAAATCCTTTTACAACTAACCTGGCCTTAAATCTTTTCTTACCTCCTTCCTCTTCTTTCAACCTGTAAACCCATTTATTCTGTAAACCTTTTTACCTACAGGCAACTTGCATAAATCCCATGTCTTATTTTCCAGCAAAGAGTCCATTTCATCTTTCATTGCAGACTCCCACTGAATCTTAATATCCACCCATACAGCTTCATCATAACTTTCAGGTTCACCAACATCAGTAAGTAAAATAGAATACAAAGAGGGAGAAAACATTTGTGGAGGTCTAATTTGCCTTGTTGACCATCTAACATTCACTGGTGTGTGTGGTATTTGTTGTTGCAGTTGTTGCACATCATGAGGAATGGCTGGAACATCGGCTTTTGGAGTATCATCCAGCACTACATAATCATCTTCTTTCTTCTCATGTTGCTGCAATAGATCTTTGTACAACACTTTCTCATTGAATATGACATCCCGACTTCTAATAATTTTAAGATTTTCAAAATCCCAAAGCCTATAACCAAATTCATTAATGCCATATCCAACAAAGACACATTTTTTTGATTTAGCTTCTAGCTTGGTTCTATTTTCAAAGTCTATATGAGCAAAAGCTTCACAACCGAAGGTCTTGAGAAAAGAATAACTCACCTTCTTACCAGTCCATGCTTCCTCTGGAATACCACAGCCCAAAGGAGTAGAGGGACCTCTATTAATCAAATATACTGCAGTATTGATAGCCTCCACACACATGTGTAATGGCAACCCAACATGTAACCTCATGCTCCTTGTGCACTCCATTATAGTCCTGTTCATGCATTCAGCCACTCCATTTTCCTATGGAGTCCTTGGAATAGTTTTTTGTCTACGAATACCATTAGTGGAGCAATAATCTTCAAATTCATGACTGCAATACTCACCACCATTATCAGATCTGAGACATTTTAATTTCTTACCAGTCTCATTTTCAAGCAAGCATTTCCATTTCTTAAAAGTTTGAAATACATTAGATTTCTGTCTAAGGAAATAAACCCATACTTTTCTAGTTGCGTCATCAATAAATGTAACATAATAATGAGAGCCACCAAGGGAAGATACCTGGGCTGGTCCCCATACATCTATATGCACAAGCTCTAATTTCTCCTTTTTGTTTTCCTTCCCTATCTTTACAAAACTCACTCTCTTTTGTTTTCCATACACACAACTTTCATAGAGATCCATATTCACACATTTTAGACCTGGTAAAACTTTCCTTGAATGAAGTACTTTCATATCTTTCTCACTCATGTGCCCAAGTCTATTGTGCTACAATGCTGTATCAGAATCTACAACAACTATTTGTTCTCCCTGCTCAACTGCACTAATTGTTCCTGAATATTCATTTTTCTCTGAAACAATCAAAGTAGAAGGAACAATATGACCTGTACAAAGATATAAGGTGCCTACTTTCACACCTTTTTCTACTACAAGGGAACCTTTTGAAACCTTCCAATTTTTATCATTAAAAGTAACTAAACAACCCTCATCACTGAGTTGCCCTATTGAAATTAAATTTCTACTTAGTTTTGGAACATGTCTTACGTCATGTAGTAGCCAATGATTCCCATTCTGCAACTTAATCTTAATTTTTCCCTTTCCAACAATCTGACAGGGTTCATTATCCCCCAAATAAACAAGCCCAAAATCTCCTTGGACATAATCAATGAAATAACCTCTATGAGGTGTAGCATGAAATGAAGCACCAGAATCTAAAACCCATGAATCATCAACACTCTCTAAAGACAGAAGCAAAGCATCCTCTTCGGATTTGTTACTTACCACATTTGCCTCCTTGTCTCCATCTGATTTATCTCCTTCATTTTTCTTTCGATTCCAACAATCTTTCTTTTTGTGCCCTGGTTTCCCACAGTACCAGCAATCATTTGGTCCCCTCGATTGAGACCTCCTCCCCTTTGACTTTCCTCTTGATTTCCCATGATTTTCAGAGTTACTTCCTCTTTCAGTCGTTCTACCCCTGCTTTGTGCATTTAAAAAACTTCCTGATGTAGATCCACCTGAGGATTTTCTATGAGTTTCTTCACTTAAAATAACACCGATCACATCATCATATTTTAGGGTACTAGATCCAAGAACAGAATTACTCACCGCCATTACCAAGCTATTCCAGCTTTCAGGCAAAGAACAAAAAATTAGGAGAGCCCTAATTTCTTCATCAAAATTGATACCCACAGAAGATAATTGACTAGTAATAGTATTAAACTCATTTAAATGATCTGCAATAGATCCACCTTCTGCCATTTTCATATTAAATAAACGCTTCATGAAAAATACCTTATTTGAAGTGGAGGGCTTTTCATATAGTATCGCTAGGGTTTTCATCAAATCTTCTATCATCTTTTCTTTTGTAATATTAAATGCCACTGATGGTGCCAAGCATAACCGAATTCTTCCGAGTGCCTTTCTGTCCAAAAGATCCCATTCAGCCTCTGACATAGTTCCCTGATTCTTGGCTTTTCCTTCCAATGGCTTCCATAAATCCTTCTGATATAAATAATTTTCCATTTGCATCTTCCATAATTGGAAGTTCTGCCCATTAAACCTGTCAACCCTCAACTTACCCTCATCTTCCATCGCTCCCACTCAACTGTGAGACTCCCACTTAACCGTCGGACTTTCCTGCAGAGGATAACTAAAAGACAACTTGGATCTGATACCACTTGTTAGGATAAACCACGAACATAAATAAAAACTACATGCAAATATAACCAATAACAGAAAATAATAGAACACACAGAAATGAACACAAGGCACCAAGATTTAACGTGGTTCACCCAATCCCTGGGCTACATCCACCAAACAGCAAGTCTGATCTTATTACAATCCAGTGATTACAACCTGATTACAATCCGTAATCCCTTACAACTCAATACTGCCACAAGAACCAATTTCATATCACAACATTATGAAAAATACCCAACCCTAAGCCCTTGTATACAATTATTAAATCGCTTTAGGGTTATAACATGTTGGCCACATGTCGGCCATAATATGTCGGCTACCATGTCGGCTACTGCCCAAAATTTTTTTTTGGGGCGATGCCCCAAACCCCACTATTTATGAAGTATGTACAGTACTTTTTTGATCAGTCACCACAATCTAACAATGATCAGATGCCAAGTGCAGAGGAGAGGGAATTAGATGAAAAAGAAGATGCAATAAAAGAAAAGGAGTAGGCTGCAATTTAGACATTGGTAGAGCTACCAAAGATTGACACTCCTACCAAGACCATTCAAAAGCTAAGAACTAAAGCCATCCCCTTGCAATTTTCAACCCCAGGCTCGAGCTCAACAAGAGTGGCCAGGGTACTTCACTATGGAGACCTTGAATTAGATGAAGAGATATTGATACCCTCCTATGATTCCAAGACTATTGCAATGGCACAAATGACTAAAATGCAAAATGCATTGGATAGAAGGATGAGGCAGGAAATACTGAGGAAGGAGTTCAAACACAAGAAAACACTTCATGATATAAAGGACATCTTTTTGGATGCTTTCAGGTTGTAGTCACTAGATGAAGGAAAGCCAATAATTGAGCAACTATCAGACATAGTTGACTAGGTGACAAATGAAGACTAGGACACCAATGTTAAAGTCATAGAATAGTCAAAAAGAAAATTTCAAGGAAAGGTGAATGAAAAAATATCAAGTGGCATTGCACTTGAATAGGTAGAGTTGGCCAAGAAAATTGATAAGGTCAAAATTGTCCTTGAAAACATTTTTTCATTATATAGGAAGTTGTGTGATTTTTCCAATTTCACTCAAAAAACTAATCAAAGAATAATGAGCTTGGAAAGGAACTTGAAAATCTTTAGTATGCAATTACCTAGAGATCCAATTTAGAGTGAGAAGCATTTTGTACAATCACTTCACACTCAAAGGGAGTTAGCTGTACTAATAGTAGAGGAAGCAAGTATTAAGGCTAAATTGATGTAGATCCAATCTTCCATAACCCATCATTTAGAAGTCCTCCACAAGGAACAAGTTTATGCTGAAACAGTTTTAAAGGAAAATCCAAATCTTTCTACACTTGATGGACTTGTCCACCTTGCTGGAAAGACTGCCATCCAGCACAAGTCACTTGACATTGCTTTGGAGAATTAGGATGTAGCTCTAAAAACAATAATGGAGGTAAATAGTAATTTTTTGGCTACATATGGTATTACTCCTTAGAACCCTTTGACATTAGTGTCAAAAAGAGGGAGATAATAAGATAGAGGGAGAAATAATACTAAGGAAAGGGGGAGATATATGTTTTGACAAAGATAATAGAAGGGGAGAATACAATTTTGATAGCCAAGAGAGGGAGATGCAAAATTTTGAAATATTGACAATCATATGGAAAATAACTCTAATGCAAATGCAAAAATTCCATAAGCTTTGATAAAATAGATATAGAGGTACAGGTACAGAATATAGGTACAAGACAAAAGACAAAGAGTATTAGGCACAACTAGCATAGAATTTTGATTGCAAAAATGACAAGGCACAATTAGCTCAAGATGAGTTAAGGTATTTTGAAATTTTTTTGAATAAACTTTTGAAACTTTGTGGATAAGGTCCTCATAAGGATAGATGAATAAATGTCTAGTCAAGTATTTTTGACACTCATGTCAAAGGGGGAGATTGTTGGTCTTAAATAATTTTAACATTTGAGTGTCAAAACACTTAATCACTTTTTGTATTGAAGTTGAGAACACTATGTATGCCGAGCTACAGTGTGTGCCAAGTCAAAATCTTAACAGGTGCCAAGTGACTTTAGGTGTCAAGCAATATATAAGTGCCGAGTGACATATAGGTGCCGAGTCATAGTTGATGCCGAGAAAGTCAGAATGCTTCATATGTTGAGTGAGCCAAAATCATGTATATGATGAGTAAGACAGAGTGTAATAGGTGCGCAACAATCCAAGATAGTATATATGCCAAGCACCAGTAGTCAAGTATGTGCCGAGTAACATAGAATCAACATATGAGTTTGTACCCTCACAAACTCAGATGTAAACTATTTTTGGAGCTGACATATGGAGATTTTGAAAAGGAAAAAGGATAAGGATGAATCATTTACATTCACTATGCGATCTGCATGCAGCCAATCAGGAAAATGGAAAAGCCATGCAACCAATAAGAAAAATGCAAGGAATGAGTGGGAATTTGAGATTCAATATGGATTGTAGATCAATACCTAACCCTAAGTCTTCACAATCTTTAAAAGGAGGTCAAAAAACCCCATTGCATATGTGGTAGAGAACAATGTATGGGGAGATTATAGTGAAATTTTTGTGTGAACAAGGAAAAGACTTAGAGGAATAGAGCAGCAATTTCATATCTAGTTGATCAGAACAACTCAAGGGACAGGGGACATGATTAGATATCAGATCTTAGAGGGTCACATTAGAGAGAGCAGATCAGGTGCTTGAATCAAACAATTAGAGATTACATAATCTTAGGTTTATTGCTCTAATACTTTCTTGTCATTGTATTAGAAGATGGAAATCCTATATTGATAGGTTAGCTTAACAGCTAGGTAAGAGAACCTTTGGAGAAGGTGATTGAAAATCCTATGTATTAGGTGGGTTTAACAGCCTATTGTAAATCCTTTAACATGGTGACACTTCATGTAAAGTGTCTATAAATCCTCTAATCAGGTCACTACTGACACAGTGTAAAGCCTTTAATAGGGTAGGCCTTTCATAGGGTAGACCATCAGAAGTGGTTGAACATTTATTGCTATAGTGATTTTTGTGGGTATCATCCCCACCCAAGTTTTACCTTCTTATTCTTGGAGGGTTTCTGGGTTACAAAATCTGGTGTTATGTGTTATTGTATGTGTTTACTTCATGTTCATTTATATGTTTACTTGCATGCAATTTTCTTTTCAATTATATGTTTAAAGGATTGAAAAAGGTTAAAAGTGTTGTACTTCTTATTCACCCCCCCTCTTAGAAGTACTCATCCCATTTTGAACATTCCAACACCAAAACTACATAATCATCTCATTTCTTCTCATGTTGTTGCAACATATCTATGTACAACACTTTCTCATTGAATATTACATCCCTACTTCTTACAATTTTTTGATTTCCAAAATCCCAAAGCCTATAACCAAATTCATCAATGTCGTATCCAAAAAATACACATTTATTTGACTTAGCTTCTAGCTTGGTTCTATTTTTAGAATCTATATGAGCAAATCCTTCACAACCAAAGGTTTTGAGAAAAGAATAACTCACCTTCTTATCACTCCATGCTTCATCTAGAATACCAAAACCAAAAGGAGTAGATGGACCTCTATTAATCAAATATACAATAGTATTGACAACCTCCACCCACATGTTTAAGGACAGCCCTACATGTAATTTCATGCTCCTTGCACACTCCATTATGGTCTTGTTCATGTGTTCAGCCACTCCATTTTTCTGTGGAGTCCTTGGAACAATTTTCTATCTATGAGTACCATTAGTGGAGCAATAATCTTCAAATTCATGACTAATATACTCACCATGATTATTGGATCTAAGACATTTTAATTTCTTACCAGTCTAATTTTCAACTAAGCATTTCCATTTCTTAAAAGTTTGAAATACATAAAATTTCTATCTAAGGAAATAAATCCATACTTTTTGAGTTACATCATAAATAAATGCAACATAATAATGAGAGCCACCAAGGGAAGATATCTAAGATCTAATCTCTCACTTTTATTTTCCTTCTCACTCTTCACAAAAATCACTCTCTTTTGTTTTCCATACACACAACTTTTACAAAAATCCATATTAACACATTTCAGACGTGGTAAAAATTTCTTTGAATGAAGTACTTTCATACCTTTCTCACTCATGTGCCCAATTCTATTGTGCCACAATGTTGTATTAGAATCTACATCAATTATTTGTTCTCCCTGCTCAACTACAACAACTATTCTTAAACATTCATTTTTCTCCAAAACAATTAAAGTAGAAGGAAGAATATGACCTATACAAAGATATAAGGTGCCTACTTTCACACCTTTTTCTACTACAAGGGAACCTTTTGAAGCCTTCCATTTTTTATCAGTAAAAGTAACTGCACAACCCTCATGACCAAGGTGCCTTGCTGAAATTAAATTCCTACTCAGTCTTGGAACATGTCTTAGCTCGTGTAGTAGCCAATGATTCCCATTCTACAACTTAATCTTAACTTTTCTCTTTCCAACAATCTAACAGGGTTCATTATCCCCCAAATAAACAAGCCTAGAATCCTCTTGGACATAATCAATGAAATAAATTCTATGAGGTGTAGAATGAAATGAAACACCAAAATCTAAAACCCATGAATCATCAACACTTTCTATAGATAGAAGCAAAGCATCCTCTTTGGATTGTTTACTTACCACATTTGCCTCCTTGTTCCCTTTTGATTTATCTCCTTCATTATTCTTTGAACTCCACCAATCTTTCTTCTTATTCCCTGGTTTCCCATAGTACCAACAATATTTTGGTCCTCTAGATTGAGACCTCTTCCCCTTTAACTTTCCTCTTGATTTCCCACAATTTCTAGAATTGTTTCCTCTCTCAATTATTTTGCCTCTGTTTTGTGCACTCAAAGAATTTCCTGATTTAGATCCACCTGAGGTTTTCCTATGGGTTTCCTCACTCAAAATAAAGTCAATTACATCATCAAATTTTAAAGTATTAGATCTAGAAATAGAATTACTCACAGCCATTACCAAGCCATTCCAGCTTTTAGGAAAAGAACACAAAATTAAGAGAACCCTAATTTCTTCATCAAAATTAATACCCACAAAAGATAACTAACTAGTAATAGTATTAAAATCATTTAAATGATTCATAATAGATCCACCTTTTGCCGTTTTCATATTAAATAAATGCTTCATTAGAAATACCTTGTTTGTAGTAAAGGGCTTTTCATACAATTTTGCTAGGGTTTCCATCAACTCTTCCATCGTCTTCACTTTTATAATGTTAAATGTCACTAATGGTGCTAAACATAATCAAATGCTTCCAAGTGCCTTTCTGTCTAAAATCTTCCAGTCCTCATTTGTCATAGTTCCTTGTTTCTTGAATTTTTCTTCCAATGGCTTCCATAAATCCTTCTGATAAAGATAGTCTTCCATTTGCATCTTCTATAAGTGAAAGTTCTACCCATTAAGCTTGTCAACCTTCATCTTACCCTCATCTTCCATTGCTCCCACTCAACCTTGAGACTCTGACTCAATGGTGAGACTTTCTTATAGAGGATAATTGAAAAACAACCTTGCTCTGATACCACTTGTTAGGATTAACCTTAGATAGAAATAAAAATTACATTCAAATATAAAAAATATCATAAAATAATAGATCACATAGAGGAGAACACAAGACAACAAGATTTAATGTTGTTCACCCAAACCCTGGGCTATGTCCACTAAACAACAAGTCCAAAATTATTACAATTTAGTGATTACAACTTGATTACAATTTGTAATCCCTTACAGCTCAATACAACCATAAGAAGAAATTTTTGCATTATAGCTAATGGAAAAAATCTCTAACTCTAAGCCCTTTTATACAATTTATTTTGTTTCTTTAGGGTTATAGTTAATTACAATATGTCGGCACAAAATTATTTATAAAATATGCCCCAATAAAATATGAAGTATGAATTATGAAGTATGTATAGTACTTCCTTGATTAGTAACCACAAAATAACAGGTATAGGTCAAACCCTAGTCTCCAATTGAGTAGTAAACATGAGCAAAAATCTAGTTTTTTAAGTTTTTTAAATGTAGAAGTGCACACATGTGTACTTGTGCATGTGCGCTAAGTGCACACCTGCACACTCACCTTTTCTAGATGATGTGGAGATGTGCACACCCTTGAAGGTGTGCACCATCAAAGGTGCATAATATACTCTCAGGTCTATAAATTCCCCTCTCCCTCTCTCTTCCTTAATTGTTCTTTGCTCCTCTACTTCAACACACCTTTGCACCTATCAAAGGTTCACTCCACTCCTCACCATCTCCAAACCACCTTTTCTAAATTTAAGAAACAAATTTTGGAGGTTCACACATGCACACTTAAAACCACTCAACCCCTTAAGAAAAATACTAAAACACATTAGCATGTGCACAATTGCACACATGCGAGCCTTGTATAGGTGCACAAAGTGCGCACCTATGCATTTTTTCTATGTTTATGTTAAGGAAATTTAAATGCATACTTGGCAACCTATGCTAGGTTTGAAAGTGCACAAATTAGACTCATATGGAGATTTTTGATCAATTTTCTTTGTTTTGTGTTAGTTTCTCGTTAGCTTGGGTCTCGTTTGAGGGTCATCATAGTCTTTTGACATTAGAATACTAACATTTCTCCCTTTTTGTGTAGATACAATGGCATTATCCTCATCCTCCATGGAGATAAAGATGGCACCAAAGAAAGTGGCTTTCAAATATCAAGGAACACTGAAGAAGTCCCAATTCGAAGATAAACATATGGAGATTGGACACACTAAACTAAGCCACCTTGATTGGAACATCTTCCTAACCTCTACAACAAGCCTAAAGAGAGGTTAGCTATGGTATTAGCTCTGATCCGAAGTGGGTTAGTGAACGCCACTTCTCATCCAACATCAGTTCAATCATCTGAGTTGATCATGACATTGGACCAACACTATGTACCTCAAGAGATGGTCATCAAGAGTGTAACTAGAGAGATGGTTCTAGATTTGAGACTACAAAATATTCGAAAGGTCCTCCACCTTCCACAAGAAAATCAATACCTTCAGATATCTTATAAGAGTGTAGACAAGTGGTATAGGGAAAAAAAAAATAGCCTAAAGAGTTAGTACAGTCAAAGTACCTAATTGATAGGACACTCTTGGGCCAAAGAGTAGGAAAGGTGGATATGACACATGAATAAATGGTTGATGATATTAACTACTCAATATTTCTCTTGAGTAGAGCCATGGGCCTTCACACAACAAGTCACTTCGAAACATGGACGATACACTTTATAGAAATCATCAAGATAGGCAAGATGCCTATTAATTGGGCCATAATTCTTAGTGATAATTTGGATGAACAATTAATCTATGTGAAGAATGACCCCCATTTTTAAATGACCTTATATATGGTGTATCCCTTGGCAGAAAGGACTACATATTATCCAAAATTTAATAGAAAGGGAAGCATGTAGGATGCAAATGCTTGGCCCTATTTAGTGTATGCATAGCTAGTTAAGAAAAAGCTCCCACTACGAAGTGCGAAATATAGGGTAGTTAATGATGGTTTCATATTTGCCATCATCAAGTTCATAGAAGGGGACCATGCATAGAGGATATTAGAAAAAGTTTCATCATAGATAATAGCTATTGGTTTATATTATATAAAATGCAAGAAATTCACCTATCTTTAGATAGCTAGTACTCTCTTGTGCCCAAAGAATCTCTTGCAATATCCATCATATAGGATGATATTATTGGAGATAGCTTGACAACTTGCTTCTACGTATGATAGAGTGAGGAAACAACACAAGAAAATGTGAGTGTGGCCAATCACCATCAGTGCCTTGTAGTGCCTGCCCCTAGTTCACATTTCTATTATCATTGTCAGATTCCTTAGGCTGATTTTATGCATTGATTAGTTTTAGAGATACTGGATTTACAATATTATGATATTATTTCATGTCTTGAATTACAAATATATTGGTTATAATTGTTGCTTAGTTGATTTCATTCATGTGTTGTTAATGATATTTTGATGATCCTAGTTAGTAAATGTGGTTTCTTTTATAAAAATGTTAACATGATGTCTTTAATGATGATTATGTTGTATTGATAGAGATGCATTATTATATGTACGCATTTGATGATACTTACCCCATACTTGCATGTGTATGGTGCGCGTGTTTATTTTATCTTTCTATCTGACGTGTTTGATGTGGTTAAGGGAGGGAGTCGTAGTCACCTGCTAGTCGGGATCTACACGATGAACCATTCCCTGCCATTGTCTATTTAGTTTAGATATATTATATACATGTACATGCTCATCTTTTATGCAAGATGCTGGTACCGAGCATCGACTTCCCTGAATTGCCAAGATGAGCGTGCCCTATTACAAATACTCAAATGGTGAGAATGGGAAGATAATGATCAGGTCCAATCCTAGCCATAAGCCTATAATACTTGTCCTGCAAGGAGGACTCGTAACAGACTGTCTACCCTTTTTAAACCCGTGAGTATTTTTGTGCGTATGTTGTTTTGTGAGTCTTTGATGAATTTTCTGTTAATTAAGTCTAATTAAAAGATTAAATTAATAACTTAATTTAATGGAAATTATTATGATATTATGAATATTTAATTATATTTAATTAATTCAAAAATTAATTAAATATAAAGAATTGGATTCGAAGATAAAAGCTATAAGATTAAATTTAGAACGTGATAATATTTATTTAATTTAATAATAATATATTTAGAGTTCATTTTTAAATAAATGCTAAATATTATTGTTATTTAAGTTAATAAATATTTATCAATTTAAACGTTCAAAAATATATTAAAAAGGAAAAAGATATTAATTTATGGAAAAGATTTAAGTTCGCATGAATGAGTTTTAAATATAAGAGATTAATTTAAAAGATAAATATGTGAACTTAATAAGGATATTTTATTATAGTGCACATGAGATTAAAGTTAATAAATTAATTTAAAGTAAAGTAAAGTGGAAAGTTAAATAAAGTAATTTAACAATTCACTTATAGTGCATGAAGGAATAATAAAAGAATATCTTAATTAAAAAGAAAATTAATTGTGCATGAAAGAATTAGATAAAATAATTGCAATTTTAGAAGTGGTGGTGACACAAACCCTAAAAGATAATTAGATTCTATATTAGGGGTTTTCGGGTCATTATTACACACACAGGTTTCAGAGAACACACATAGGTTTGGAGAGCAATTCAGAGGGTTTGGAAAAGAAGGAATTGTTCGTAGCTTGAGAGATTTTGCTTGCAGTAGAAATTTTCATCTAGCTGTTAGAGTTTTAGCATCAGTACGAGGTAGTTTTTGAAATCTCGTGAATGCAATTTTAATTGGAAATATCTGTTTGCTTCGTGATTGTTGGGTGATTGAAATTTTGTTTATCATCTCGATTGTCTTCAAGATCTGATTGGTTAAAATTAGTCTCTCATTATTCATATAGAAGAATCATTGAGGAAATTAATTAAATCATGTAGGGTTTGAAGGAAAAGAAGATTTAAAATTAGAAATTCGAATGATTTGTTGTGTCTTCTCTACCAGACTATATTTGCAGATAGTATTTAAAAATAAAAATAAAATAATGAGAAGAAAGAAAGAGGTTTTATTTTTTATATATAAATTGTTATTATTTTTAAAAGAAATATATTTAAAAATAATATTAATTTATTATAATGTATTTGGATTGTTTAAAATATATATATATATTACTGAAAAAACGTTTATGTGTTATGCAATATAATAAAACAAAATTTATTAAAATAAGTTTATAGGGGGGGGGGTGTTTATATATACTAAAAAAATAAATAATTAATTAAAAACCCCTTACCTTTAAACAGGCGGCGTTCGCAGTACTGTACTGCGATTTTGCAGTAGTACTATCGCAGTATGTAATTAAGTCGTGGCAGTGGCAGTGATATTAAATGGCATGTCACGTTAATAAAGTTTATAAGTATGAACTTAGTTTAGAAAAGTCTTTTATTAGCATATGTTAAAGTTATTATAAAAGTCTATAAAAGTTAGTTTATAAAGTCTTTTATTAACATATGTTCTAGTCATTATATGTTAAAGTTTCATAATAACTTTTAGTAATATTTTCTTAAGGTAAGATACGTATGATGTTTTTATAACTTTAAATAATAGTTTAGTTAAAGTAGTTTTGTTAATAGTTTTATTATTATTTTAATTTATAATATTTATTAATAAAGTTTATTAATAGTTTATTAATATTAATTAATTAATTTATGAATATGTATTTAATAAATGTGATTTAATAATGTTTTATTAATGATCTTTATTAATATTTAATAATTTAAATATTAATATATTTTAATGTAGTTTTCATAATTATTAATAGTTTTTAGTTAAATATTAATAAATTGATAATCAATGAAGATTTTAATATAAGTATTTAAATGAACAATTATTGATTAATTTAATTAATATTAGCTTAATTAAAGTTAATTAATAATGGACATTATTTGTTAAAATTGTAAAATTAGATTATTGATTTAATGGAAGATATTAATGAGGGTTTAATGATTTTAATAAAGTCAAATTTGTTTTATTTAAAATCATTAAGGATTGTTTTTATAACATAAATAAATAAATGATTATCCTTAGCTTAGTTATAAGGTAATTGAACAATCATTTAAATATAGAAATGGGTTAGTTGAAAATGAATGATTGCGAAAACTTATTACCTAGAACATATGTTTAACTGAAAATGAAACCTTATGTTCAACTTAACTACATGAGTTCGATTAAGCCAAACATGAAACTTACTCTTGGTATATGTATTGTTTTACTTGTACTTCCTATGCTTTGAGATTTTGGTGTTGATTAGATGTCGACCAGTCTAGGGAGTACACTAGAGGTTTTGTGAGATTTATTTTATACTATTGATGTGATTGGATGTCATGATGTGTTTTGACATTCATATTGGAGATTATATTTATGAGTTTTATTTGTGGAGCTTTTATGTGTACTCGAATGGGAGAACCATCTTGTTATCAGGTTGCCTGTTAAGGAACCGAGTTTGATCTTTATGGGTGTTGTGGTATGGGATACAACTGTGTTTTTATGTGCTTAGGAGAGGTTGTCTAGGTACGTGACTTGGGATTGGCTTGCATAGGGGTTCGAGACCCAAAGTGGTCAGTACCAGGGTAACCTAATGCAAGTTATGTAATAAGTGATAATCTAGTAAGTAAAATTTATGGGGGGAAAACACACTAAAAAGATAAGTTAGAGATATTTGATCTACCCATGCCTTTAGTGCTTGTATAGACTAAGTATGGGAATGAGATGAGTACCTCGTCTTCTTGAGAGGGCTTTCTAGTTTTCCATATGTGTGATGTCGAGGGTCCGGGGTTCAAAGTAACCAGTCTTGGGTAACTCAACGCTTGAGGGTCCGGGGTCTATTAAGAGATCAGTCCAGGGTAGCTCAAGAAGCCATGTGATGACACTCCCTAGTATGTAGCCTGAGTCTCCTCTGTAGATTTTGTGTGTACCTCTGGTGGTGTACTTATTATTGATTGTGTTTATTGTGCTTATTACTTTCATTGAGGATGATTGGTGATTCATGGATGATGTGCTCTTGATATGTGGGTTTTGACTTGAGGTGATTATCTTTTGTTGACTTGGTATTTGGTTTATACTTGGTTCATGTATGATGTTTGATTATGTGGGGTCGGTATTGGATTGAGTGTTCTTACTTTTGGATTATTTTATCTTCTTGAGTAGCATGTGTTACCTTTGAGGTACTTTTGGCTATTAGGGGTACCTTGCCTAGGAATGTTTTATGTTTGATAGCCGTATGTGGATCGTTCATTATCTTCCTTGCACGGTGGGAGTGGAAGCTTGACTAGGTAACCACGCAGTCGAGAGGTAGTGCCTTCTTACCATTTGGGTCCCCCTTCACATTGCCAGCTGATGGATGTTCGTTGTAGAAATGTACCTTTATCATTCTTATTTCTTATCTTAGAGACTTCTTTTCAGATGATGTATATATGTTATCATGTATTCTGATGTATTGAATCTATTCTCACATACCCTGCGACATGTGCAGTGGATGTTATTAATTGGATGTACTTTCATTGTATTGTTTATACTTATGCATTTGCTTATGTGAATGTGTATCTGTTATTCCTTTATGATCTTGAGACATTGTACTCGAAACTTAAAATAATTAATTTAAAATTATTAAATGTGACTCAATGTAAAGGAATCCTTGAGGAATTGAAACTGTATCTATACTTGCATATGTGTATTTGATGTGTATGTTCATATTGCTTCCGCATTAATGTTATCTTGATGTTGTTTAAACTTCAAAAAAAAAATAGTTCAGTAAACATTGTAACATGTTAGATTTAATTCTCTTGGGTTCCCGAGCAGGGCATTACATGCCTTTGAGGTGAATAAAAAGATGAATATCACCACATTTGACTTCTCTTTATTATTACTAGTCATCTTGCCCATATTTTGATAACATTAGGATAGTCCAACACCTAGTGGAGAAGAAATGTGTACTTGAAGAAGCCCTTGAAGATAGATGGATGAGTGCAATAGATGACTATGATATTTGCATTAGGGACTATTGTAGAACGAGTTTACAATTGGAAAAAGAGATGTTGAATATAGAGATTCCCCTCAAGGCTTGGGACAAAGATGTCCCTAAGATAATGGATCCCTTGTACAAAAGGGAGAAGATCCATGAAAGACCCATTATGAATATAGAAATTGGGCATGAGGAGAATGATGTTATTGATCATTGGGTTGACATGTTATTGAACTAACAAGGGAATGTATCAAGAAACCTTTCCAAATGGATCCAATTCCCCAATCCCTACCTCTTTAGGCTATGCCCTGACCAAAGAAAGGAAAAGAAATGAAGGTCACAATACTAACCTACCTTACTAAATCACGAGTGAGGTCAAAAATGGTACATCAAAATGAGAGGAAGGTTAAGTACTTTGAGCCTCAAAAGGTTATAAGTAAGAAGAGAAAAGGATTCCCTAGGGAAAGAGAGAAAGTGGTCGAGACCCAAGCATAATCAACTGCTTAGGAAGAAGGAACACAACAAGAGCCAAAAAAAAGCTCAACAAGAGAAAGAGTAGGTATAACCAAAATAGGAAGGAGTTCCCCCACCTTGAACCTCAAAAGAAGAAGCCTCCTTGTCAGTGCCCAAAAGAGCTCAAACAGAGATGATGGTGGTAGGTGTGAAAAGGAGAAGACTAAAGATGGTGAAAGATAGGCTTGGAAGACTATTTTCATATAGCTTCAAATTTCATGGATTTTTCATAATACTGTCTCCCAACTTATTCCCAAATGATAGAGACCTTTACACTAGCCCTTGAAAAAAATGATATGGAAGGCTATTCCCCCTATGTCTTCTTGTACATATGGAAAGAACATAATAAGTGTATCTTTAGAGATACAAGAACTCCCTAAGGGTGGTTACATGTATATGTATGGGAGGAATAAGTGAGGGGGGCCTAAATTAGAAATGGAAACCTCCACCTCACCCCCCACACAAGTTGACCAGGACTGGCTGAATGTTTGGGGCATTAGCCATGTTATTGAGAGAGTTGATAATTCTATGATCAAGGAGAGGTTTAAACTAAATGAAATTCACCCCCCTCAAACTAGTAGAAATTGAATTTTGATGAGTTAAAACATTGAGAGGGGGCTATTTCAGGAGGAATAATCTGGGATGCTCAAGGTGTTGGTATTAGGGGATAGTCCAAAAAATGTGGTAGCATTTTGAGCAATGAGGCATAAGCACTTTGATTGTTATGGGGAGTGGAGTTATCTAGTAGCATGGAATTTCAAAATTTGATTGTGAAGCGAGATTCTATGTTAGTCATTAAAGTTATAAAGGGGGATATCAAGATGAGCTAGAATGTCATGTTGATTATTAGGGATGCCCAATGTATTTTGAATGGTCTTAATGACATCAGGGTACAACATGTCTATAGGAAAGTAAACTAGGTGGTAGATAGCTTGGTAGGATATGAATACAAAGTCATCAATAATCAAGTTTGGTAGAATGAGAAAGATATTTTGGCAACCATTTAATCGTTCATTAATAAAGAGTCCTCTAAATGATGGAGTAAACTTGATATATGGCATGGACTTTCTTTTCACAATGGGCTTAGTGATGGCAATTTACATGTCCACTAGTTCTATTTTTCTTGTTTAGTGGGTTGTGTCATGATGGAAATAACTTTAGAGGAGGCTTTTATTTATTTTAGTGCTACCTCTAGTGAAAAGTGGGCAATCATTACTTGTGATGGGAATTGGAAAGCCAATATTCAATGTAATATTTGGGATGATATTTTTTGTCATCCAAGATGGATTTTCAAATCTTGAGACTGGGTTTCAAAAGGAAATCATGGATATAATGTGATCTAGAAATTTAATTATTATTGTAACTTAATTGGTACAATTCTAAATGACCTTTATTCACTTGGGGTTTTCATAATTTCAAGCATCATTCCCTGGTGTATAAGGATTAGGCTCTAGTTTTTATCAATAGTCTACTCAAATAGGTGAAGGATATAGTGACTGAACTTAATGAAGGCGAAGAAGAGATGGTTGTTTACCTTGACAGCGATGAGGTTATAGAGGGAGCTAATTTGAGAATAGAACCTTATAGAATTGAGAGAGCTATCAAGGAAGATAGGGCAGTGTGGTCTCATTTAAAGGAAGGACGTTTCATCCCCTTCATGGAAAACATCAAGGGCCATAAAAGAGATGGTCACTCAGAAGTTCATCAACTCTTGGAAGAAGCATGGGGTTATCATTGATAGGATCTCCTTTGAGATCATTGAAGAGCTTATAAGTAAATCAATCAACCTATCAATGGAAGAAAAATGATAGGGGAAGCAACCTAGAGTTGTGAACAAGATGAGCCTTAAGAATTTCTTTCGCTCTAAGGAAGACCTTGTCCACTTTCGTGGTGGTTTTGTGTGGGATAAGCTTCCTAAACTAAGGGATATGGTCTACTATACATCATTATGCACTATCCTACTATAGAGTATAGGATCAAGGTCTATTACTATTATCATTTTCCTATTCTAAATCACTTCTAAAATAAAGATTGTATGTCCTTCTCTTTTCCCTTGTTAAATTTGATTGAGGATTTTGTTTGGAATATTAGGAAGAAATGTGACCAGGGGAAAAATTAATATGTTTACCATCAAGCTTCAAATTTTCAAATTTTTAAATTTTAAGGCCTTCACAATTGAATTCTAAGCCTTAGCCTATTATCCATAAAAATTATTGGTCAAAGTTCCTCCCCCCTACTAAACCCAAGCCAGAAGAGGACCCCATTGCCTTGGCTAAGAAGATTAAGAGGGAAAAATTTGAAATCCTTGATGTTGAAAATACTAGTATCACTTATAGGAAGGGCATCAATTGGTCAAGTAAGAGGCTGAGAGAGAAAAACCTATTGATCAATCCTAGTAGGCCTAAACTAGACAACCCATGGAAAAGTTATAGCCCTAGACCTAAATGCATGGCCACTAGAAGGAATTATGGAGAATAGGATGAGAAAGAAAAAGAGAGTGAGGATAAAATCGAGGATGTTATGGAGGAGGATTAGATTAGTCCTTTTTCCTCTAAGGTTTTAGATACTTCCAAAACTAATACCATCACCTCAGATTTTGGAAAGTTTGAGAATTTTGAGGAGTAGGGAACAATCACTTCATCAATTAGGATGGGTAACTTGAGTAGCCAAACCTAGGAGGAGATCACTAGGAGTGAAGGGGAGGACAATGGTAAAGCATAGGGGGGAGAACACACTCAATAGAAAGATGCCATAGTGGAAACTGAGAACAAAATGCAGGGAAACCCAGAGGTTGAGAAGTTGGAAAGGTCAATTGCTGATCAGATCAAAAGGAACATAGACCTAGAAGATAAATTTGATAGTGTTTCTAATTTCTTAGTTTGTTTCATGCATTGTATGGCCACTTACACTCTATCTCATGTAGACTAACAGGGATAGCTCAACAGATGACAAAAAGGTGGGGACTACTTATGTACTTAACGGCTTCCTGGTTGATCACTGGCTTTGCTTGCTACTAGAGAACACAAGGAACCAATGATTGTTCCTCCTACTAGCATTCTTTCTATTTATTTTTTATGTTAGTTAATTAATCTCTAAGCCTTCGGTCCCCCTTAGGTTTTTTATATTGCTCTAGTATTATGGCCAATTTGTATAGGATGGCCAAGTTTATGTATATTGTTAATATTTTTGATGTTTTTGGTAGTATTTACCTTACTATTATGCTTGTGGGAGGGTTTTTGAACTTTAGAAAGGTGTTTGGGTCATTTGATGGTAATGGCTACCAACTAATCTTTGGACAATTATTTTACTCTATTTTGGGTTAGCCCCCATTTTGGCTACTTCTTAATTTCAAAACCATTACATAAGATAGTCAAAACCTCTTCAATTTACCCCCCCCTTTGGATACTATCTTCAACTTCTATTCAACAACAACAACATCATTCATTTTGTCATTATCCTCTTCATCTTAGTCAATTACTCTCCCTTTGACTTATTCTACTCACCCCTTTGGGAATATTTTTTCTTACTGATATTATCCCTCACTAGATTTCTACTTGTTTTCTTCTAACTCATTCCCTCTATTCATTCTTTCCTATTTTACTAATTCTCACATCCTTTTATACTAATATTCTCCCCTTTTGACAACAATGCAAAAGTTATCCATAAGTTCCAATGTGAAACTTATAAAACCTTATAGTTATTTGTGTACCTTGCATGTATTATTTATATCAATTTCACCTTCGTCATCTTCACAACTATAGGAAACTCCTAAAGATTTAACTCTCACATCAACTCCACAAAGATATTTCTATTCATCCATGAATTTATGCAACATACATCTTTCACTTAGTGAATTTTTGATAAGGGTAGGACCCATAATTTACCTCTTCGATACTTAAAAGCACCTTAGGAAATGGATTAGTAAATATATCTACAATTTTTTCTTTATACTTCACATATTCAATTTTTACTTTTTTCTATTATACTTTCTCCCTCAAGTAGTGATACTTGATTGATATGTTGTTTTCCTTTGCATGCATCACCAGATTCATTGATATATTTATTCCACTAGTGTTATCACAATAAGTAGTAGTAGGCTCAGTTATCTCTTCTTGCAATCCTTCTAATAGTTGCTTAATCGATGCAAAATTTGATCAATTAACTATAGTAGCAACATACTTAGCTTCAACAGTGGATTGTTAAACACAACTTTATTTCTTTCTAAACCATGTTATCAATCTTTTTCGTAAAAAGAAAGGTCCACTAATTCTTCTTTTTCTATCATCAATATTACCAGCCCAATCAACATTTGTGTAGACTTTAAGATTAAATTCATCAACATACTTACACCATAGGCCAAAATCTTCAATTTCTTTTAGATATTTGAATGTCCTCTTCAAAATAGTCATTTGTGTCACCTTAGGATTGGAGGAAAACCTTGAAACTATACCAATAACATGTGCAATGTCTAGTCTACTATGTACAACATACTATAATTTATGAATCATTGATCTATATTGTATTTTATTTATATCTATAGAGGTATATTCCTTTGATAATTTTATTCCAGTCACCATAGGAGTACTTACAAGTCTAGACTCATCCATTAGAAATGTTTTCAAGATTTATTTTACATACTTAGATTGAGTCACATATATATATTTCTTTGTTTGATACAATTGTAATCCAATAAAAATTTTGATCTCACCAAACATAGAAATCTCAAACTCTTTAGTCATTTGATCAGAAAATGCTTTACATAGCATGTCACTTCCTCTAAATATATTGTCATCCAAAAATATTTCAACAATAAACACCATACTTTCATATTCACATTTCTAATAAATATTAATATTTTCACTTGCTCTAGAAAACCCAATCTTAATCAAATAGGTATGTAACCTTTCATACCATACTTCCATTTCTTGTTTCGGCCCATATAATGCCTTTTTCAATTTGTAAATCACATTTCTCTGATTAGGTTCAATGAATCCTTCTAGTTGTTCAATATAGACTTCAACTTCAAATATTCTATTCAAAAATGTATATTTGACATCCATTTTATAAAATTTGAACTTTTGTAGGAAACATAGGCCAACTATGTTCTTAAACCTTCCAATCTTTCCACAGGTGAAAAAGTATCACCATAATCTATTCCTTCTTCTTGTGCATAACTTTTGTAAACTAGTCTTGCCTCATTTCTTGACAATTCTTAATTTTCATTGAGATTATATATGAAAATCCATTTTGTTCCAATCACATTCTTGTCTCCAAGTGTCAGTACTATGTCCATGTGTTGCTCTAATCTATCTAATCAATTTCATTATTCATAGCATTTATCCAATCTTCATTATCCAATGTAGGCTTACCTTCTTTTGGTTAAAAATCAGCTATCAGATAGGTATTGTCTCTTAACTTACTTCTTATTTGTACTCAAGCACCTTAGCACCAATAATTTATTTAGGGGAATGAATCTTTCTCATATATTTGGCCAATATAGGTTCATTTCTCTTCTTCAAAAATGTAGCATGATGTCTTCACTTTTTCTTTGTAGTCCTTGGTTTTCCTATACTTGTAATATTTCTTGTCATTTATGTTACTCTTGGTTTGGTTAGAATATTTAGCAGCAAAATGACCAACTACATTACACTTGAAACAAATTAGAGGCAGTTTACCTTTGAATTTACCTTTACCTCTTAATAACCTTCTTTCAAGAAATGCTTCAAGTTCATGCAGATCATCCTCAGATTTAGAATCACTTTCTTCCTTAACTTTCTTTTCTTTCTTTGAACTTCCAATGGTTAGTGAAGACTTAAAAGTGTTTCCCAATGTAACCATACTATTATTATAATTTCACAATTCAAATGCAGTCAACCAACCTACTAAACTGTCAAATGTCAAAACATTAATAGGCATCACTCTTCTTGAATTATAAAATCTTGGATAGCATAAATAGGAAAAAGACTCTTAAGAACTTTACCTACAAATTCACTGTCAGTGATAATTTCTCCAGCAAATTTTATTGCACTCACAACTTCTTTGATTACGCTCACATACCATGCAACATTCTTTCCTTCTTTCATTCTCATGTCATCATACTTACCTCCATGACTTTCAGCTTTAGCTCTCAGAATTTTTGGATCTCCACCATGTACAAGTGCTATTTTGTCCACATTTTTTTAGCATTTGTGCAATTCTTGATATCATCAAACTCAACATCATTAAGTGGAAACACAATTTCAATCATTAGGCTATTGCGGTTCCTCTACTCAGTCATTTGTTCTACTGTCATATGAGCAAGAGATGCAACATATTCCTTGTCCAACTAGTGAGTAATATTATCTCCAATACTCAAAAAATGTAACCTCATTCTATTTTTCCATGATGGTAAATATTCCTTATTCATTTTTGGCACCTTTCTCTTATACATCTTCAGATATTTAGCTGAAGTTCCTTTAAACTTCTTTCTTAAAGCACTGTGCTCTAATACCAATTGTTAGAAAACATGGGGAGTGGGGGGGGGGGGGGGGGGGGGGGGGGCGGTAAATAAGTTATGTCTAGTTATCCTATAGTCCCTTCAAATACCTGAGTTCCAAATGAACTTCATAAGCATCACAAGATTTCAATTGGTGCTCTTATTTAAGTTATTAATTAACTCACTAAATCAATTTACTCCAAACTATTCATTCGCTTTTATTATTATTATCAAATGTCAGCAATAAAAATTTACTATTATCCAATTGTTACTGATCATTTACCTAGTTGTGACTAAGTTACATTAAAAAGTAAATACCATTTTAATTAATACACAACATAACAAAAGTCACACATTTGACACAGATTTTTAACATGGAATCCTTATAAAAGGAAAAATAGCCTAGGACTTGTTGAGTGGTCATTTTGCACAATGCTTAATGACAAAGATCCTTTTGAATCTCTCTCTTGAAATGTTGATCAATGAACAACTCCAAGGTTTCAAATGGAATTTTTTCAACCTGCTAGGTAACTCAATTGAAGATACATGTGTGTATGTTCACAAGGAGGCCTTTGCTGGTACCTACCAATCTGCACAACTCTACTAAAATGTAACCATAAAGGAAGATATATATTTTTATTTTATGTTTTATCATGAATGCAATTTATCAATGCATCTATATAAATTCATATTTTAACCAAGTGTTTGAAAAGAAAAGAAAAGGATTCATGTTTCATAAAATTGTGAGGCCACGAAAACTGCGCTCACATGAAAAAAAATACTATGCAAGAACAAAAGTGATTCTTTCTCCAATTCATCACAACAATGGAATTTGTTAACACAAGGCAAACACCAGAACTAAAAGATCGCAGAATCATAGCAACACAATAAAACCATTAGCTCCATAATTATTCATGAATATGCATTCACAAAAATAACACACTTCAAAAATATTTACTGGGTAAAAGCATAGATCTGTGTCACCGTTTGTGATACAAAAACCTATTTTGGTCAAATCTCATTTCTCTATCAAAACTCAATTTAAAAAAAAAAACTAAAATTACCCTTTTATAGATTTCAGATTCAATATCATTATTATATAAATTTTTGAGTGTTTTGATTAGTTATAATATGCTATAATCTAAAAATATTATAAGTCGATATTTCAACATTTCAGAAGATGCTCTCTCAAAAAATGAAAAAAAATAGTAAATCATATCAAAAAAATTAAAAAAATATATCTATCACTAGAGGAGAGAATCCCCTTCATGAATATGTAATTTTTTTTCAGGAAGGTATAGATTTGATAGGGAAGTTTTGACGGGAGGAAAAAACTGTTGGATTCTGACAAGGTCGAACTTGAGTACTTATAACAAAGAAAATATACATCAAAAATAATTTTGTTTTTTTTTTTGCACTAGCTATACATGTCATCTATAAAATATTTTCAAATCATAACAAAAAAAGATGATTTGCACATACTTGTTTGATGGGAACTACATCCTATATTTTTTACAGTTAAAAAAGGGACTTCAAAATAAAATAAAATGAATAAATTCTTAGTTAAAAAAATAATAAAAATTATAGGCATAAAATTCATACAATTCTACACATTTCATCAGTTTACATCATCTTCATATTTTAAACGCAAATACCATTTTTTTTGTCATTAATGTTGAACTGTCACATTCTGATATCACTTTTCTTTATAAAAGGTGACACAGGTTTGTGCTTTTAGCCTACTACAATCAAAATGAGAAAACCAATATCATATATTATTGCATCAAGATAATGGCCTGGAGTATATATAACATCTATGTATTTAAAAGAAAACCTCTCCTCCTTTTGTGTTAGGAGTGAGAGCTCTCCTAATGCAAAATCATACTAAAAAAACTAATAAAATAAAGCTATTTACATACAAATTGACTCTCTAAATCATGCTAAGTAGGTCTCCACCCTTTTTTATATCAATTAATGGGTGCATGAGGTTTTACATGACTTAAACAATAAAAGAAGAAGAAGATATGAAGATAGAAGCCATGAGATGATCTAAGAGTCACTAAGGGCTCTAAAAATAGAATCTTGACCTTCTCTAGGTGTCTTTGGGAGTTCAAGTTGTTGGTGTTTAAATCTACAAATTTAAAACAACACTAGAATACAACAAAAGGTTACACCTTGGGATTAGGTACTTCCCATTTGCAACAAAATCCATTTGGATCTAGACCAACTAATGAAGCAATAGTGCTTCCTAGACTTTAGGCTTTGCTAACCAAGGTGGGTTTACCTAGGGATTTCAACATTTCATACATATTTTCAAACTACACATCCCTGCTTTAGAGCATCTTTGGTCTCTTGATCTTCTTGGAATTGAAATCAACTGTTGAATTATAACAACTAACTATAGATTTAAAAGATATTAGAATAAGTGAATGACCAACATATAGTTCTCTATTATAAACTTTAGATATGGATGTGATTTAATATGAGTTGTGTTACTAAATGATTGCTTCAATTTGTACCCTAACTGATAACCAATGCCTTATCAATCGTTACACTGAGTCATATAAGTAAATTTTGATCTATTTAATTGACTTGCAACCAAAAATATTAGTTGTTAACCTTAATTCCCATTCTTATGATACCCTTTCCTTATACTTAGAAACCCTATCAACTCACAAATGCATTTACTTAATTTCTTGAATTAAAAGCAACAATGAACTGATATACAACCTATCCAAGATGCCTTAAATGAAATGAACTTTTTTCATTTAATCTCAGAATGAAAAATACATAAAAATGGAGAGAAAAATTAAGGACATTGATATTTAGTAATCTCCTCTTTGTATTAATCTTCTTGAGAATGATACACGTATCTAATGCAAAACTCAAGAAATAAATTAGGTTTGGACAAATATTTCATTCATTCATTCACCATGCTCTTGAAATACAATCTTGAGATGTAACATAAATTAACACAACTAATTGGATCAACTATAAAATAAAATTATCCCTAAAAGAAAATAGAATCTAGACCATCACTCCACATCTTGGAAATCATTTTATAGGAACAAGGATTATAAAAAGCTTTAGATGGGAGGACACATTCAAAATCTAGTTACAACTTTTTGCATATAAGAAAAAACTATTACAAATAGAAAATTTGAGATAGCCAAAATTTGAATAGTTGTTAGTTTTGGTTTTCAGGATCAACTTTGTAATTTGTAATAAGAGCACACCCACAGTAGATGAACTGCAAAGATAAGGTGTCTCTATCAAATAGTTATCCTCCCTCTTGAAATTCTTTGACATTTCTACATGCTCAGTTGTGATCTCCAAATGACAAAGATTTGATCCCATCTACAACCTCCCAGATGACAATATCAATATCAATATCTGGCCAAGTGGCATCTTTGATTGTTTTCAATTCATCTAGGAACTTTTTCCACTTTGCATCTATTATTGCTTTGACCTCTACAATAACTTTTCCCATATTTGATTTAATTATGCATAATAGATCAATCATATCATATACTGCTATGATATCTCTTTCATTATTGCAAAATGAAACAAACCTTGCATGTTTTAGAATGTCATTAAAAGAGGAAGACCATTCCTTCCATTCCCTTATATTCCCACTTTCATCAATGGTGCTAGGTACAAAATTGGGGGTCCCTATGGAAATTGTTTTCATTTTATTTTCGACCAACTATAATTTTTTTGAGAAAAAACCTTTAACTCTTTAACTTTAGTAATTATTTTTCTAACAGGGGTAATTACCCCCTTAGGTAATTCCTTCTTTTGTATTAGCATTGGTACAAGACTATTAAAAAATTGTGTATATGGGCTCCAAGTTGTAAATAAAGGGGATAACAAAGATAATTTTTTTGAGCATTGAAACTTAGCTCCCTACAAAGCAATGTAACTACTATCTACAATTTGTGAGGAGTATTTGAAAGCACTTATTTTATGATTCAAAAGGTTCTGTATCATTTTGATTTCTACCTCTTTTGCAACATCCAACTCATCTACATCCATCTACTAATCCACACCCATGTCTATTGTATTAGTTTTAGTTTGGGGTTCTTGGTCCTTGACCTCTACAATAGGTTTTGTCACATTTCTTAGATTTCTCACCTCATCCTCGAGGCTAACCATTATTTTCTCTAGCACATATGCCTTTTTGAGCTCCTCCTCATACTTTTTCCTAGCATTAATGGATATGTTGAATGTCTGCTACAACTTCTCTTCAAGCATATCAATTTTTCTTTTCCCCATTAATGATGATGTATTCATCAGGTTGTGAATCTAGTTACTTGAGATGATAGTGACATTCTAGAATATCACATTTCCTTGGGGTGAGCCCCTTACCTCCATGAGAGTTGTCTTGTCTAACTCAGGGGCCATACTCCATACAACTATGATCTTTGTGTCCACATGGAATGTTGACCCTTGTAGCTCTACAACAATGTTTGTTTCCTCAAATGAGAATGATTTTTCTTGTCTTCTAATCTAGTCAAGCATAAATGATGAGCTAAGCTCCCATCCTGGGAAAAGTAGCATTCCTCTTCTTTGAGCTATCTCTCTAGCCTCATCCACAGTGAGAGTCTCACTACTTGGGTCATATTCCTATGATTTCTGCACTAGCTTAGAAGTCTTCTCAGGTGAATCTCCTAGTTGCAATTGGAATGTAAGTTCATTTTGTTTAACCTTAAATAAGAATAAATTGAATTATTTTGAATTTATCAAGTCATAATCCTTCAAAAATTCCTAAGCCTAGACTTTCCATTCATCCAACATTCCTATTTGTAGTTCAGTTTTATTTGGAATTCATTCATGCTAACCAACCTATTTTTATCAAAAAATTGTGCCTAATATTGTCAAAATATTGTGAGTCCCTTGACAATATTTGCAATTCCTTCTCCCTGGCCTTATTTGATATCTCTATTAGTTTTTTTGTTTTTTGTGCCTCCCTAGGCCCTTGATGAACTTTCAAGTTGATCATCATCAACCTCTATTTTAATCACATCCTCTTGCTGAGGGGATTGGTGCTCTAGTCTATCCTTTATTTCTATAGGCACTTGGGACATTATTGCATTAAAATTTTCTAGGAACCTGTTCTACATGTCTAAATATCTCTCCTCATGGTAGAAACCCTTGAATGAGGGATCAACTTTCTTTATTTCTTCTTCAACCCTCATAATTTCTCTCCATCTGATGGTCTTGCTTTTGCAATCTTCTATCTCTAGATAGTTCAATGTTATATCTTCTTCTCAACAAGGCTTGCTACTTGGAAGAGTGTATTTCCTCATTTGTTTTAGGGAATTCCTGACCAAATCATTAGGATTGTAGGTTCTAGCTAGGGTAGTAGTCAATAAGAATTCACCAATACATGCATCTATTTCCTCTACAATATCCTTTTCCTACAACAAAATCTCCGATCTTTGTATTCCTCGCAATAAAGGAACCCTTCTTCACTATGGGACCTTGGTATTCCCTAGTCATCATTATAAGTTTCCAAAAGAATTCTAATTGTCCCAATATTTATAGGATATATCTAGGTACGACATAAGAGGGTTGGGACATCCATAAGTTACCCTTATCAAGGAAAGATTGTCAAAAAGAAATAAAATAGAGAAATCATGGCTTAGTATTCTATCCCCATTTGAGCATGCAGAGTGTCTTATTAGCATTTTTACCCCCTAGGAACCATATCTATTATGTTAGCTAGCATATTAGAAATAGGAAATATAAAATTATTGTTAAAATTAATGACATTAGAATAAGGATAAAAACTCTTCCAAAACTAAGTCTATAGCTGCATGAGAAAATTCTCTCCATTTTCCTCAGTCCCTTTAATGAAATCTAGTTTGATGTGCACTATGGTCTTATAGAGAATAATATGCATTAACAATGAGTAATGGTTGAACTTGAAGTTCCCCAATCTCTTGTTTGAGAAGCAACAATTTCATTATGCATCACATTAATTATGTGTGTCATAAAGTCATACCCTACATTGTGGTGTGAGTCTTGAATGTCTAGGGCCATGATGTAGATATAGCTTGGGGCATTAATCGTGACATCTAGTCCAATAACTTTATCAATTCCAAACACACTATACTAGAAGTATCTACTGAAAAAATCTAGAGGGATGAAGTCACCGACCTTCTTTGGTAGCTCACCTTTCCCCTTCTTGGCCTTGGGAATATGCCTTCTCATAACCTTCCCGCTGAAGAAAATTTTCTAATTTTTGAAAGTCTCATTCATTTTCTCTCGTTCAATAGGCCACATCATTGCTCCTCCAAGGTCAAGGACTTCAATGAAAGTTTCTCTATCTAATTTTCATAGGATACTCATATCTTTCCTATGGAGTCCACTCATGGTAGGATTATAGGACTTGATTAGGGCTTTAACTAGGTCTACATCAACTATTACTTCTAGCATAATTAAGTTTTCTAGGTTCTTGATCCAAGGGTTAAAAATTAGTGGCTTTTCTAATCTATTATTGTAGAAATACTAGAAATTTAATTCCCATTGGTTTCTAGTATAGTGGCATCGCTATAGAAATTGTATGTGTCCTTGAAAATGTGATAATTCATCGTCTATGCATGGGATGATCTTGGGAGAAAATACACCCAATCCTCAGCATACAAGATCTCTAGTTTATTCATAGACTCCTTAGTATCTTGAAAATTTTCTTCCACATTGGCTTGAGCAATCATCTTTTCCTCTTCTTAAACCATCTTTTCTAAATTGAGCTCTTTAAAACACTCTTTCTGTGACTAAGAACTCTAAAAAATCTTGCACTCAATCTTCTTTGCTCTGAATTCTATGGATGTTGTAATTAGAAATTTGTTGCATAAGATCATTATTAGTTGTTAAGAAAGAGAACAACATTTATGGTGTCTTTAAGTTAGCATGCATGAGAATTCTCAAAATATCCAAAAGCATCAAAATATGGGTTTATAGTGCTTGTTTGCTAGCCTTTCAAAATATTTCTTGCACCTTTTTTAGACAGTACCTACCTTTTTAATCATCATGAGCTTTCAACAATCATTTTCATATTAGTAGCCTATGTTGTGATCATGTAAACACTATAAACTATTTGGCTATTCACAACTTTACAAGGCTTATGTTCTCTTTTACACTGAAGTCAACGACCCAAGATCACTACTTCTAAAGCCTTCTTACTTCTTCATAGCTTATTTTATGCTCCATACACTTAACTTTGTAACTAAGCACCTTCATTGATCTTGGAATCTACATAATTGAGTCACATGATCCCACTTTAAGTTAAACCTTAGCATTTCTTTCTTGTGATCATGTGAAACCCTTTAAAATTGAGAAGTCATTGCATCACTACCTTAATTCCTTCTTAAGAGCTTAACTGTGTGACTGCACAATCATAAAACTATTTATGAGCTCTTAGCTTTTTCACAAGTTCATAATATTCCATTTAGCTTAAAGCTTCTAGTATACAATCAAAGAATCCTTCAGAGGTTACAAACCCTTTCACTAGGTTGCGGCTTGATTTAACCCATTGCCTCTTAACTATGTGACTTAACAATAATTAATAGGCTTTTAACCATATCACCCAATTGTAACTTATTTCTCTCATTATCTTTTAAGCCTCATGATTAGGTGATCAAGGGTTTTAACCACCTACTCTGACAATTTCTCTCTTTTACTATTACCTCTGGATGTTTTTCTCTTTAGGTTCCGACCATGTGATCATAGCTGGTCACTGCTTTGCTTCATCACTTTAACCTTTTGATCTTTAAGAAACAAAATAGTGACTGGCACTTTGGTAACCTTGGTCATACAGTTGCACTATAAATTCACTTTATAATCTACAGGCCTCCTCAGATGCCTCCACATGTCAAGATATTTTACATGGTAAGAGGGTTATGACTAAGTGGTAGCCTCTCTTTGTGCAATCACTTCTTGAAATTCTAACATCCCTTTTAACTACATGACCATGCGATTGTTGTCCCCTTAACTATTTCACTCATTCACTATCTAGAACGTCCTTTTATAGAAAACCACTGAAACTAAGTGATAAAAAGGGATTTCTAACTATTTCTTACGGTTGTAACATAAAGATGTAAAGTGCCAAACCTTGTAATGACCATATGATCACCTTGGTCACATGGTCGCACCTTAAAATTTTCAAAGGTCTTTTGAAAGCTCAAAAACAATTTAGAATAAGAAAGGGTTTCTAGTGAGACGAGGGCACAAATTATGAACTAGGGTTTTTCTAGGGAGAATTTTCTCATGAAAATTGCAAATGATAATTACTTAGGATGAGAACTAAAATTGCAGAACAATTTTTCAGGATTTAAAAACAAGTGAAAATAGAGGCCAACAAAACTGTACTCAAAATGTATTTTTGATGCATGGAATGCTCTAAAATGGTAATTGGCAATTAATTGTTGATGCACTACTTCTTCTTCAAAACTGTTGATGCACCTCTAAGAAAAGAACACCTTCAAAAAGTACACCTTCATGATAGGACCCAAAATTCCAAAAAATTTTCTAAGTCTCAGAACTTGATTTCCAACATCTAGGTTTTCTTCCCTTTCATACCAAAATGATGTCTAGATGTTTTTTTTGAATTTCTTTGTTATCTCTACCACTTCATTAGCCTCCAGTAAATCTAATGAATCATTTTTATTTCTAACTACTTGCTAGTAGTTTCTCACCTCTACTCTTGTATCTACAAAATCTTCAAGCTTAGAATCTAGTTCTAACAATGCTTCTTCATTTTTGAATGCTTGTCTTACATCATCTTTTGAAAAAGAATTTTCAAATGTATCCCTATATTTCTAAACTATAGTTTACACTGAGGAAAGCTTGGTCTTTGACTCATCTTCAAAAATCTCAAGGCTAGCAGCGTTGTAGTATTTATCTACTTCCAAAAATTGATCTTTCACCTTATTCTTAATCTATTGAAAACTTTCATGTAACCCTTTCACGACTTTATTCCCTAAAGATATCTTTTCTATCCAATCATCTAATTTATCTAACTCATAGGCTGAGTATATCTCCATCAACATCTGACACCTTTTCCCTTTAATATATTTGAGTGCTTGTAAATCATTAGCTAAGGTATGCACTTCATCCATCATCCCAAAATCTTGGTTTTTTATAATAGTAACTAATTTTTTGACACTGGTCTAGATGTTTTGCAACAGGTTTGAACTACCCTTTATTATTTGTACTCCCCTTTCCTTAAAACTATGATGTTATTTTTTATCAATGTCCAAAAATGAATTAATGGGTGGCTATCCCTCCTTCCTTTCCAATGTAGCTTCGAGAGTGATTTCAAGATTAGCCAGGTATATTAGACCTACCACCTTGTTCAAGTATCCTCTAAAAAACTCATTTAGTTTCCTCAACATAAAAGGACCTCTAATTCATCTTTGTCCAAATGTGTGAACACCTATTTGAGACCTATAGTGATTAGAAGCTTTGCTATGTCCACTATTGGTTTCCCTAGTACCACCTCCTTTATTTGGTAGTCCTTAGGAGTCAATTCTTTTGTATCTGTGTGAGGGGATGGAATGGAAATCTGTGCTAGAAGGTCCTGGTCTTGATTCTTCATTATGAAGGCCAATATTTTTGCGTCACCCTTAGGTGGCTATGGCTTTTTAATCACTTTCATTAATTTCATCATTCCCTGCTCTTCCAAAATCGAGTATCAAAAGTCTATGATGGATATAGTGTTTCACCATTTCCTGCATCTCAATCTCCCCCTCCCTTGAAGTGTGATGGACTTTGTTTTACCTAAGGGAAATTCCCCAATCCATCTGTCCTTCTAGAATCAATTTTGGTTTTCATCACCAATGCTCCATCTTGTGCCCCCTTTCAAGTGTTTCCTTATCTTAATGATATTATTCCATATCATTGACCCCATCGAAAGAACATCCCCAAAGAGAGCCTGGGTAAAAGGGTGGGAGTTCAAGTACTTAGCACTCATAATATGAGACCAAGGGGTTGAATTTTGAGCTAGCCTTCAACCAACCTTCATCATGAGGGCTCTATTAAGATATTCAATTCTTCTATGATTCAGACCTCCATGATATTTTAGTTTAAACACCTTATCCCAACTAACTAGGCTTGGCTTTTTCTTTTCCTCTAATCCTATCCATAAGAAATTCCATTGTATCTTATTAGTAATATCTATGAACTTTATAGATATCTTAAATTGGGATAAGAAATAGACTAGAATTACTTGTAAGAAGGCTGAAAGTAACTAAAGTTTACCAACATTACTTAGGACCGTCTCCATCCAACATGCTAGCTTCCTTTGCATCCTCTTCACCACCATATTCTAGAATTGGCGGGGCGGGGGGAGATGGGGGAGTCACTTCCATGACCGTAAGGGGAAGACCTAGATAAGTATCATGTAGGTTGGCAGTTTGGTATTGCAACTTCCTGATAATTCATCATTAAAAAACCATGTCCATATTGCAAAAGTACAACTTACTTTTATAATAATTGATATGCTCCCCTGATACTTCCACATACCTATTTAGAGTCTTTTTCTAGGTCTTTACCTCCCTTATGGAAGACATACCATGAAGAAAAGTGTCATCAACAAATTGCTAAAGAACCTTAGGAGGGAGGGTCAAAGAAGGTTTAGTCCCCATGATTTTACATCAAGACACCAAGGCCAAGAGGTTCCTACCAATGATCTCAGTACACATTATGAAGAGATAAGATGACAGTGTGTGGCCCTATCTAAGCCCTCTGTCTACCAAGAAAAAAGGCCCTAGGGAACCATTAACAAGAATAAAGAAGTGGATGGTGTTTGCCATTTCTCTTATCAAAGTGATAAAATGCTCCCAAAATCTGAATTTCCTAATAATTTTAATAAGAAATTCCCTCCTCACCTTATCATAGGACTTAGAAATATCTAGCTTTAGGGAAATGTGAGGGTTACCACTTCTTTCTATGGAGTGCATGACCTCATGAGAGGTGATCACAACATCCAAGATCTACCTCCCAGGAGAAAATCCATTATGAGTCAAGCTAATAGTAGTATTTAGAATTGATTTCATTCTTTTGACGATCACCTTAAAGAATATCTTGTAAATAGTGTTATAGAGACTTATTAGTTCTAGTCTTTCAAGCTGGTGGGGTCATTAATTTTAGGAATCAAGACTATAAGAATCTCATTTATGTCTCTAAGAATCTTACTGATTTTGATGAAATCCCCCACCGCATGTACAAGATCATACTTGATAATCTCCCAAAATTCCTAGAAGAATGCAAGGGGAAAACCATCTAGTCTAGGGGCTTTGAAGGTTCCCATGGAAAATACTACCCTCTTAATTTCAACATTGGTCACCTTCCTTATGAGGTCTTAGTTAGGTCTATCATCAATGTATAGGAGTTCCAAGAAATTTGTCTTAGTCTAGGGGTTAGCATGTGTTTTCAAGGGATTGTATATATCATGAAAATAGCTAGTAGTCCACCTCCCAAGTTCCTCCTCATCATTAAGTTCTTCATTGTCATTATTGATCAGCTTCCTAATAGTGTTTCTTTTCTTATTCTTATTAGCTGACTAATGAAAAAAAGTCATATTCCTATCCCCTTCCAAGAGCCATTGAACCCTAGATCTTTGTTTTTAGAAGACTTCTTTTCTTCCAATAACTTGGTTCTGTTTCCTCCTCCACCCACCTTCCTCCTCGTGGGTAGCCATTTAGAGGTCTCCTTCCACCATCCTCCCTTGTAATTTCTCCATCTTGCTTTCAATCTCTTTTTTTTGTTTGAAGATATCTCTAATGTATTTTTTACTCTACTTGATAACCTCCCTTCTTATTATTCCTAGTTTCCTCACTATACAAAACATAGTAGTCCCTTGTATTTTGGAGTTTCACAAAGATTTAATCTAGTCTCTAAGTTGAGGGTGTGAATGCCACATTATTTCATAGCAGAAGGGTTTCTCATTATGAAGATTGTTTGTAGACCAGGTGAGTAGAAGCATAGAGTGGTTTGAGAAAGATCGTAGGAAACCCTAGAGGGAAGTATATGGCAATATATCTTATCCCACCAAAATAAGCACCCTATCAAGTCTTATCTGGATAAGGTTGTTTCCCATCTTGTTATAAGAATAGGTGAACTGTACTCCCTAGAGCTCAATATCCGTAAGGTCATTTCCAGTAAAGAAACCATCTAGACTCTACATGCCATCCAAGACATCATCCAGTTGAATTTTCTTTTCTAAGGTGTATAAGGGTGTATTAAAATATCCCACACAATTGAAATGAGCATCCTTCAAGTTCTTCATGCATCTAGAGGCTTCTTCAAAAAGGTGGAGGTGCCCTCCCATTGTGTTCAGAGCATAGAAGTTTAATAACATCCAATTATTCACCTCCTCATTGAAAGAAACCACAATGATGTGGGGGTGGCAGTAAAGCTCTACACCAATGAGATTATTAGGGTTCCATATAGTAGCAATCCCCTTGATGGACCTGTGGCTTCACTATAGACATACTATGTTCCTTTCCATAAATAGTTGGCCATTTTTTCAAAATTATGTTTACTCATCTTAACTTATTGAATGAGAACTATATCTACCTTATGATCTTTGATAATAGATTTCAAAACAAATTATTTTCTTAGGCTGTTGAAGCCCCTAATATTCCATAAAATCAATTTCATTTCTTACCTCTTTAGGTATCCTCAAAGGGCCTCTGTGACCCATTACCAATGTCCTAGGAGGTCACCTTGGCTCTTACAACCCTTGTTGGAGGCCTTTTAATTCTTGTCTCTAATCCCACATCAGCCTTAGGTTGGCCACACCCATTCTATTTGGGTTCATGCCACCCCACATCCATCCCCAAAGGGGTACCAAAAACTGAGGATGGAGAGCCTAGCTCTGAGGGAAGATGAAGTTGTGTATCAAGAAGATTAACTGTAAGAGTGCCATGTGGTGACGAACAAATTGACCCATCTTTGTTACCCATGAACCACCCACACCTCCTATAGTTAAACCTGTATCACCCTTTCCTCAATAGTTCAAGGCACCCAAAGTTTAAGAGCTTGGGTATCCCTTTCCTTGCCAGCCTCCTTCTGAAATCCTCATTTCTTAAAGAGGTCACAAGCCTAGGTCATCCTTTCTTCCACAACCTCCATCTAAACTTCTCCTTCCTCCAAGAGGTCACATGGTTCCTTGTTGAAAACTTTAGAGATAGCTTGATCTCTCCTATCCTTGCCCCCCACCTAGATGATCTACCCCATCTTATCCCCTTCCATAGGCCTAGTCTTGGTTCATCTCTGAGGGTTCTCCTTGACCCCTCTCTTGGGCACCCACCTCTTTTATGGTTTTCCTCTCTTTACCACCATCCTTTTTGCTAGGACCCTCTTTGCATTTGGAAACAACATGGTTGTATTATCTGCATTTTTGGTAGTATAAGTCAACATTCTCATAACTGATAGCTTTCCTTGAAGTTCCCCACTTTGAGTTCAAGACAATACAACTTGGGGGGGTATTATTGGCAACCACATTCATGAAAGTCTCAAAAACCCTAGCTGAGACTTGTTTTGGGTAATAACGTCCACCTTAATGAAGTGACCTTTGGAGTCCCTAACCCATTGAAAGATTTTATCATCCTAGAATTCTAGTGGCAAGCCAAGAAGAAAAACCCAAACTGGGCCATTCTCTATAAATCTACTCCTAAATTGAATCCAGGTCCATTTAGCCACAACCAAATTATGTTTGCCCAGTCTTTAGGAAGTCAAAAAAATCTAGTTTTGATCTTCTTCATTTGTAAATTTAAATGGGAACATTTTCTCCATCATGGTCACAACCATAACCGAGCCTTTTAACTTCCACCTTTTAGAGACCCATTTTCTAACCATCTCTCTGGAGGGTTTGAAGGATAAGAATATTTTGACAAGGCTCTGAGAGAAGCCTTTGGAAACATTTTCTACAACCACATCTAGTAAAGAAATATTTTTACCAGAGTCCCCATATAGAATAGTGGGGGTAGCACCAGATCTGGAGCCATAGTCAGTTTGACCCATCAACACACCTTTCTAGCTAAGTTTAGGATTAGTCATGCATGACACATGTTCCACAAGATGGTGGGCTTAGAGTGTTGCAGAAATGCTAGATCCACTGGCAGATGTGATGAAGCAGAAGAAGTCAACCCCCCACTTCCAAAGGCACTTTTGATGTCAAGGCTCACCCCATTTTGACATAACCAGCCAGAGGTCAGGGAAAATTGACTAGTCTAGATGGGCTAAGTTATCCCACAAAGAGGTCACCATTAATAGTTAGAAAAAGTTGCAGAGATTATGAGAAAAGTTACGATATCATTTATTTTCTTATGTAATGTTTTGAAATGTAAAATCTTATGCTATGTGTTGCCATTAATGCCAAAATGAGGAGATTGTTATCCCCAACTAATAATGTAACTAAGAATGATATGAATGTATGAAAAAGAGTCATATTAGTTGTCATCGATGTCATATCTTAGTTGGTTAGACATTTTTCTATTTCATTAGAGTGTCATATTAGTTGATTGATGAAGAGGATTTGAAGAAAGTATGTTGATGAAAAAGTTGATAAGTATGGTATTCAATAGGCACTTGAATGAGTTAGATGGTGATAATGTAATATTGTAATCTAATGAGATAAAAAAGTTATACCTAGTGACAAGGTGAAAGAAGAGATTGTCTTCACTGAGTGATGACAATGTTCACAGAGAAGCTCGAAAAGAAAAGTTAAAAGTTTAGTGTTAACTAAGTGAGTTTAGTATTGACCATATGATTTATTACCCAAGTGAAATGTTATGTTCACTGAGTAAAAGAAAGAAGAAAAATTCTATAAAGATGGAATCTAATGCCAAATTTTGTTGGAAATAAAGAATTTTCAAGAAGTTCAAAGGCACAAGTTGAGGTCAGTTACAAGATCAATGAATGGAAAAATACAATGAAGATAGGATGATAGAATTTAAAGAAGGATAAGGATGAGCAAAAAGTTTTATGAAAGTTCTATTTTCTAAGTGACTAAATGTATTAATGAAAGATCAACAATTGTGGTTAAAAAACAAAATTTGAAAGAATCTAGAAGGATAGGAAGTACTATTCAAGAAGTTGGAACAAGTTTTTGGTTGTTGGTTAAGTGCTAAAAGGAAGAAAAGTTGTTGACGCTAAATGAAAGAAGGTGAGCCAAGAAAAGAAGAGAGAAGTGAAAGGGAGAAAGAGTGAAGGATTAAATTAGCTAAGTAAACATATCAGAGAAAAGAGATCATAAAGAGATCAACTAGTATATAGATTTGAACAAGCAACTATTAGCCTCAATTGATAATGTAATAGGTAATGCTATGAATGTATGTGAAACTATGATATCTATTTTTATATTATGATTGATGTCAAAGTCTTAGTTGGCTAGATATTATGCTAAATCAGTAGAGTGTCATATCATTTGTTGATGAAGAGGATTTGAAGAACGTATGATGAAGACATAATCAATAAGTATGCTATTCAATGGGTACTTGAACGAGTTGGATACTAATAATGTAATAATTTTTTGATTATTTTGCAATCATATATTGTTGCAATGTATTGGAGAACTCAATCTTAAATGGATGAAAAGGTTAATGAAGGGAGACTATATTCATCGAGTGACTATAGTATTGCATGACTGATTGACATTGACGTAAAAGGAAAATTCAGCATTACCCAAGCATGCTAGTATTAAATGAGTTCTATATTCCCCAACTAAATGTTATTTTTACCATTTAAAAATTGGATGAGTAAGTTTGGAGAATTGGAATCTAAGGCTGACTTTTGATCAAAATTTGGAAAGTTCAAGATGTTCTAAGGCACTCGTCAAAGTTTGTTACAAGATCAATGACTGAGAAAATTCAATAAGGGCTTGATGATGGAGATTGAAGAAGGATAAGTATGTGCACCGAGTTCTCTGCAATTTATATTTTCTAAGTGTCTAGATTCATTGTATGAATTCTAAAATCTAGAAATTTAGCTTGAACCTAAGATGATAGTGATTAAGCATAAAAAGACGGAAGGATCTAGAAGTTTAGAGATGACTATTTAAGGAGGAGACAAAGACAATTTTAGGTTATTGGTTAGAAGTTTATTATGCTACTTAGAACTTGATTATGAAGTTTAGAAGTTGATTATGTTGAAGTTGCTAATCAAATGCAAGAAAATAGATCAAACTTTGAGATTAAAGAAGGTGAAAGAAGATAGTTGAGTAGAGTGAACCAAGCAAGAGGAAGGAGAAAGAGAAGGAATTAATCATCTACTTAGTACAGAGTGAAAGTAGATCCAAGAGAGATATTAAATAAATAAAAGAGAAAGGAACAGAGATTTGAACAAGCAAAGGCGGGTGGGTACAAGAAGTTGAGTTGTGTTTTTCCTATTATTTCAAGTTTCTTGTCACTTAATGTCCAAATTTGAGGCACATCAAGATTGAATTTTGGAAAACTTCACTACTAAAAAATGTAGTGCTCAAAGTCTAGTTTTCCAATATATAATTTTTTGGAATACCCATATGGTATAAATTGCATGTAGGCATGTTCAAAAACCACTTTTTCAAAATGGCTATTTTAGGATTATACCACACGTGTACAACCACCCTTATTTGGAGAAAAAAATGAACTTTTCTAATTCCTTTTGGAAAAAGGCACCTAACACACCAAAGATTGATAATAATCTTTTTCCTTATTTCTTTATTTAATAATTTTTTTCATAAATTTTTATTTGACCATAAATTGGATTTTGAAACCTTTAGTGTACAACCACCATAATTTGATGAAAACTTCATCTTTTTTCATTTTAAAAATATTGAAGTACATTGTATGTAGATTGATGTCATATAATTCATTTTTAAAAAAAATGTAAAATAAAAAAAGTTATTAAAAGTTTAGTTAACCATACTATTTGAAGTTTAGGTAACAGTTTGGCTTGATAAATATTGTAAAAATACTAAAAATAAGTTATACTACTATAAAATTTACATTTTTAAAAACTAGACAAAGAGCACTATAATGGATTTTGGTTTTGTCAAAAAAATTATTTGGAAAGTCCTCCAAAAAATTATGGTAAAGTAAAAATTTCATGTTCTTATGCCTTGGCCAAATTTTTTGGAACAAGCACAAGCTTGGTCCTACCAAGCCTATCCCAAGCTAAAACACAATGCAACCCATGGCATGTGAAATTTAAATGTTAAGAAATGGGTACACGTTTCAAAATGGGTACCTGTTTCTAAAAGTATTTAAAAATGAGCTTTCAAGCCCCAATTTATTTTTTAATTTTTTTTAATTTTATAGAAATAGGTACTCATTTTGAAAATAATAAGTACACATTTTGAAATGGGTACTTGTTTTGGAAAAATAACGGGTACCCATTTTTTATTTTAGAATAGAACACCCGAGCCTAAAGCAAGTACCATTATTTTAATAAACAGGTACCCATTTCTAGCAACAATTTTTTTCACAAGGACTTTTGTGGTTTTGGTACTCAACTTCTTGCATTTACCCAAGTAGTTTCTATTCTTAACAAATAATTTCTATTGTTACTGTTTAACCATTGTAGTAGAAAATATAAGAATTACTAAGTGAACCTAAAAAGTCTGTGAAATCCTATATGAAAACATCGTTTAGTGGTGTTTGTAAGTCCTTTAAATCAAACCACTCTTTAGTCAAGAACAAGGGGTAATAATGTTGAGATGATCTTTTGGTCGAATCCTCTAACAAGGTCACATTAAAAATGTGCATGTAACCTTTAATAAGATTTTCTCCTAGTAGAGCTCACTTTAGAAGAGTGAATATTTTTGGGTTGTTAGTACCAAGTGGTTTTTGCTTCATAGGGTTTACACATTAAAGTCATGGTGTCAAATTTGTGAATGTTATTTGTGTTACAATTTGTTTTATTTTATTGCAACTTTGTAATAACTAAGTTTATGATCAGTAATAACTAAGTAATTTTACTAATAATTTTAATAAAAAGTACAATAAGTTAAAAGTTAGTAATAAAGTGATTGAAAGAGTTAAATGATAAGTTGAATGGTTACACCAAGTGATTGATGTTACTGTCTAAATTTTTGTTGGTGCTAGAATTGTTTAAAGGGACTATATCATAACTAGATATAACTAATTCACCCCTCCTCTTACTTATCTAACAAGTGGTATCATAGCATAGTGCTTGAAGAAATAAACTTAAAGGAACTTGAGAAAATGATTAAACATGTATAAGAGAGAGTTACCAAGATTGAACAAAGAGAACTTTTCATCATGGAAAGATCAAAAGAAGATATATCTTTTTGGAATTGTGGATAATGCCACACATTGGTTGGAGAATGAATATACTACACTTTCTAGTCCCTTGAATGTGGAGCAAATGAATGAGATGTTTGATGATCGAGATTGCATTTACTCTCAATGATGCTAAGTTTGATGATATCAAGAACTACACCAATGCTCAAAAAATGTAGGATAAAATGAAACTTGTACATGAAGGAGATGATAGTGTTGGAAGAGCTAAAGCTAAATTTTTTAGAGTAATACGATGATATGAGAATGAAAGAAGGTGAGAATGTTGGACAATATATGAACTGAATAAAGGATGTGTGAATGCAATCAAACCTACTAGAGGAACTATTGTTGATTCTAAAATTGAAAGTTCTTAAAACTCTTGTATATGTCTATGCTATTAAAATTTATGCAATTCAATAAGTAAAAGCTATGCCTCAAAATGATTTAACACTTGATGATCTAGTTGGTCAGTTCAATGCATTTGAATTAAGAAATTATGATAATAGTATGGTTACAATGAGAAATGCATTTAAGTCTTCAATAACCAATAACAATTCAAAGAAAGCGAAGAAAAGTAACAAATAAAGTGAGTCTAGAATTGAAGATGATCTAGATGAGCTTGAAGTATTGCTTGTAAGATGGTTATCAAGAGGTAAAGGTAAATACAAAGGTAAAATTCCCTTGATTTGTTTCAAATGTAATAAGGTTGGTTAATTTTTTGCCAAATGTCTTAACCAAATTAAGTCTGATAGAAATTATAGAAATGACAAGAAAGATTTAAAGTATAGGAAGAACATGGACTATAAAGAAAAAGGAAAGAAGTCATGCTACATTGCTGAGAAAGAGTACACCAGGTCCAGTTCTGATGATGAAAAGGAAGTAGTTGAAATAATTTATGTTGCAATTAGGAAAGCTCCAAATGGTGAAAAGCATGAAAATGAAACTTCCCTTATTTCATATGTTAGTAAAAATGACTCATGGATTATTGATAGTGGCTGCTCACATCACACGACTAGTAATCTAAGTAAGTTTTATAAATTTAAAGAAATTGATGATGGTGGAACTATTAAGCTTGTTGATGATGTTCCATTCCTAGTGAAAGGTAAAGGATCACTAATGTTGAATGGTAAGGTCAGATGTGATGATACATATTGGGTTCAAGGACTTAAATATAACCTTCTGAGTGCTGCATAGTTGAATAACTCAGGTCACAAACCATAATTTGAGAAGAGGAAGGTCAAGATCTTTGATGGTGAGGGTAATTTGATTGGAATATGAATGCAAAAAAAAGTTAACTTATTCTATCTTCATCCTATAGTTGGGACATGTCTATTTGCTAGAGTTGAGGATGTATGGTTATGGCATAAAAGGTTGTGTCATGCACACTTTGAGAACATGGTGAAAATTAGTAGAAAGAAAAGAGTAGGAGGCTTATTGAATCTACAAAATCTAGATAATGCTATGTGTAAAGAATGTTAGCTTGGTAAGATGATAAAGTGTATTTTTTCTAGCAAGGCACAAACTTAAAATGATATCTTGGAATTGGTGCATATAGATCTATGTGGCCCAATTAGTGTTGACAGTTATTATTGTGATAAATATTTCATATTGTTTGTGATGATTATTCAACGATGATGATTGTAATGTTCATGAAGGTGAAATCACACACCTTTGATATGTTTAAATGGTATAAGGCTAGAGTTGAATAGGAAACTAGTAAATCTTTGAAATGTTTAAGATCTAATAGAGGTGGTGAGTTTATGTCTACTAAATTCACTAAATTTTGTGTTGAGAATAGTATTGAAAGATAGTTATCTGCACCGAGGACACTATAAGAGAATGGTATTACTGAAAGGAGAAATATATCAATTATATATTATGTAAAGAAAATCATGATTGAGAAGGAGGTTTCTTAGATATTATGGAGAGAAGAAATTACTATTGGTGTTTACACTCTCAACCATGTTTAATTGAAGAAATGAACAAGACTCCCTATGAACTATGGTGCTATCATATACTGAATGTAAGCTATTTTAGAATATTTGAAAGTAGATGTTATATTCTTAAAGATAAGGAATGGTAAACTTGATATTAAAGGAGATGAAGGTATATACCTTGGTTATTCATTTAAGAGTAAAACTTATAAATGTTTGAATCAGAATACTAACAAGATGATTGAAAGTGAAAATGTAAAATTTGATAGCTTTGTAGAGAGGAATGATATGGAAAGAAAGAAGGAACCTAAATATTACAATAAGTTTGTAAATGTCTATGAAGAGGCTTCTGATACTCTACCTAAGTTACAACATAGAGCTAAAAAGAATCAATCATTGACACCCAAGTTACAAAATGCTTCACCTAAGCACTAGACAGTTCAACTTGAACAAAAATTTGAACCTCTACTATGTGAAGGAAATGTTGAAATCAAATAACTAAATTTGTATTGGCCAAATATGTAAGGAAGAATCACTCACTTGAATAGATAATTAGAGATAGAAGTGTTGGAGTACAAAGAAGAAGTAAGTCAAGAGAAGGTACATGTTTAATAGCTGATTTTGAACCAAGAACATTATAATTTACATTGGATGACAATTGTTGGGTTAATTCTATGAATGAAGAGATTAATCAGATTGAGAAGAAAAATAAATGAACACTAGTATTGAGAGCTACTAATAAAAATGTGATTGGAACCCAATGAATTTTCTTAAAAAAACTGAATGAGAATGGAGAAGTATTAAAGAACAAGAAAAAATTGGTTTGCAAAGGTTATGTATAAGAAGAAGGAATAGATTATGGAAAAAATTTTGCACCTGTGGAAAGATTGGAAGGAGTAAGAAGATTGTTGGCTTATGCTACATATAAGAAATTTAAAGTATATAAAAAGGATGCCAAATCATCATTTTTTAATGGAATAATTGAGGTAGAAGTATATATTAAACAATCTAAAGGATTCATTGAACTTGAAAAGAAAAATATGGTCTGCAAGTTGAATAAAGTCTTGGATGAATTGAAAAAAGCCCCTAGAACATTGTATGAAATATTACACTGTTATCTAATTGGGATTGGATTATCTAGAACAAGTGAAAATAATAATCTATATTTGAAAAATGATTATGAAGATATGGTCTTCATTGTTGAAATACTTGTTGATGACATAACATTTGGTGGAAATGACATGTTGAGTAAGACATTTGCTAAACAAGTGACTATTGAATTTGAGATGTCTATGTTTGGTGAGATAAAAAAATTCATTGGATTACAAGTCCATCAAATAAGTAGAGGTATATATATGACTCAATATAAGTATGTGAAAGAAATCTTGAAGACATTTGGGATCGATGAGTCTAAGCCAGTTGGTACACCTATCATGATTGAAGTGAAACTATCAAAAGAAGACACTACTGGTGAGGTAAATGAAACATTATACATATCTATAATTGGAAAGCTATACTAGGTTGTACATAGTATACTAGATATTGCACTTGCTTTTCATCTAATCTAAAGGAAACTCATAAGACTATTGTGAAAGGGATAGTTCAATATCTCAAAGAAACTAAAGATTACACCCTATGGTATAAACAAGGGGATGATTTTAATCTTAAAGTCCACATATGCTGATTGGGCTAGTAATGTTGATGACTGAAAAAGCACAAGAGGTGGAGATTTATTTTTAGGACAAAGATTGATTACATTTACAAGTAAGAAACAAAGTTGTATTTCACAATCTATTGTTGAATTTGAATATGTTGTTGTTGCAATAAATTGTTCAAATATTGTATGAAATAAGTAGTTGTTGGAAGGGATGCAAGAAGAGGTAACAAGTTGGTTACTATGTATTTTGATAATACTAGTGCCATAAAAATTTAAAAAAATCTAGTGATGCGTGCAAAAACAAAGCACATATCAATCAAGTATCCATAGATATTTTTACAGATTTCACATAATTCCATCTTTTTTACCTTGTGAACAAATACTGTGTTATCTAAGAACCTTCTATCATTTTTAGATGAATCCCTTTCCTTCTCTATAAAGTCACTGATCTTATCAACATTGGAATTACCATTTTCCTTTTCCTTTAAAACAATAATATATTTATTATAAAATATATTTCAAAATATATTGTTACTAATAATTTTTTTATTTTGTTATTTAGAAAATATTAAAAAAATTATTTCAAATCCTTCTCTATTTCCTAATACAAATAGCCACTATTAGATATTATGTGTGTACACTCTAAGTCTATAGATAAGTTACATGATATGGAACAATACTTAAATTTTAATTAACTAGGGGAAATAATTGAGACACCGCCCATATTCCAATGACTGCCATGTCTATCATTATATATCCTCCGAATCACCGCTCATTAAAAGCTCAAAAAATGATAGCGCTCGTATTAATAGCCGATCACATATGTACTAATAGTTGATCATTTTTCAGCTTTTTTGGTCCATTTGTGCAAAAGTGCTATTTTTTTGTCAAGTGGCTGTTTAGGGGTGAACATAATAGGTTCCGGGTGAACATTTGAAAATGACACTGTTAGACTATCTAATACTTTGAAAAAACCAAAAGATTAGCTTTAAGCTCTTCACTCACCTACAGAGGATCACCAAAGAAATCAACAAATTTAGGCATACGACAGAGAAACTGTAGATATGTAAAATTAGTCTAAGCGACTAAGAGTCGTTACCTTTAACTATGTTATGTTTTCTTGAAAATATTTTGTAAGTGAATCCCCATGCATCTATGTCCCAAAAAAACTGTAAAAGCCTCTCTTCCATTAAATTCAACAAGAACCATTTTAACCTAAAAACTTTGGACCTCGATTATTTCCAGAAAAACTGTAAAAGCCTCTCTTCCATTAAATTCAACAAGAACCATTTTAACCTAAAAACTTTGGACCTTGATTATTTCCAGTTATGCTTTGGACACGATCACTTTATTTCCTTTAGTCGGCTAAATTTAATATGGAAATCAAGAATTTCTGTTGCTCGTCATATCAACTAGACACAAGTACTGACATAGTATGTTACGATTCCCTGTAAAATAGCAATAACTGTGCTCAGAGGTATGATTAAAGCAGTCAGCGAGCTGGCATCACGATTCGAACAGACAATGAAAACCAACTCTCCTAGTCCTCACAAGAAAAGATAGTGACTGTAAACTAAACCTTCCAGAGGAAAAAAATCTTTGCATTTAATGCTACTGCCCCTTTTTGCATTGATGGCATCTGTCTTTACTCTCACTCCATCTATAAATGCTCTAATCCTTACCTCCATTACTCACACAGCTGAACTTGTAAGTGATAATTTGTGGAGAGTAAGGATGGCAAGAGCAATGAAGAGCGTGTGGGAATTCGTTTACGTTGTGTTTGTAGTGATGGCGATGATCAGCGCAGGAGCATACGCCGCTATATCGTGCATGACAGTGGATTCAGATATAATGCAATGCACTGCCTTTGTTTCTGGGGCCAACGCCGATCCTGCAAAGGCGTGCTGCGACGGCATAAAGAGTCTAAACTCCGCCGCTAAGACAACTGAGGACAGGAAGACGGCGTGCAAGTGCATTAAGTCTTTAATTGGGGGAGCTCCCATCAACTACACCAGAGCCGCCCAGTTGCCCGAACGCTGCGGCGTAGACATCGGCATTCCCATCACTCCCTCCGTCGACTGCAGCAAGTAAGCCGCAATTAAATCATCTTCTTTTGCTCTGTTCCTCTTTAAATTCTTTACTGTGATGTCTCACAATTAAGATATGTTTTGATGAACAGGATCACCTAAGCTGCCTGATTCCTGGCCATTGACGGAGCCACCAAGAGTGTTCCAGCTTATATAGTTGCTGGATGAGTTATTTTGCTATGCTTTATGCTGTTTAAATAATGCGTCTGTATTGCACTAACAAGTGTTTGTACTTCCATAAAGAGACGATAATATAAGAAATGTATTATCCTTAAGCGATAAGGAAAACCAAAAACTGTTTCACTGATATCGACATTTCAATTATATGACTGCTGTTATTTTGCTGAATACGAGGTGTTTTATAAAACAGAAGTTTAATAATATTTAAAGGGCCGGAAAATGTTGATTACTATATACATTTTGCGATAACAATTTCGTTGATGTTATGCAACTGATAATGTGTCGTCTTTTTAGATTGTGGCTTAAAACATCTCAAAACTTCGTCTTACCCCAATTTTATATATATATATAAGGTAAAAGAATACATGAAGAAAGCCGCAAACGGACAGCTTAAATATCACACACTAAGCCTAGTCAAAGTTTGATTTATTTTTTCAAGCTTAATTTCTTCCTTAATGTGTAATGTTTAAGGCTGGCCAGTAGCAAACAGCTGCCATGTAAAAGCAATGTCTAATTATAATTTATCATGGCTGCTACAGTCAAAATTACAGAGCTACTCACTTTGCAATGTTTACTCTTCTTCTTTACAATAGTAACAAAACAGAAATACGATAGACACATGTCAATGCTGAAAGAAAGACTTTAAATCATTATGTATGGCCACTTTCCTCTCAATAAGCAGTTGTATGACTTATGACTTGATTTGTTAAATCTAAAAACCCATTTGTAAGTTCTTCTTAGCCTCACCCTATAGTTGAAAAAGGAGAGAAGTCAGACAGAAAAAAATGTTGGAGAAAAGCCCGAGAGGAGTAGCTTTCTGATGAACATTATTGAGACTTGTAAAAACAGTTTTACACCTGTATTTCCATATGTGAGACAAAATAACATGTCTAACTACCTCAACAATGATATTAGTATGCAACCCCACACCAAGGAAGGCATCTTTCCAATTTAGTTTATGTTGAAAACCAGCTGGTAGATCCTTAAAAACTGAAAACCACTGTTTCTTGACAAATTGACATCCCCAGAACATGTTTTCTGGCCTTTGACAGTGTGGACAATTAACTGGTTGGACCATCATCCATTTCAACTTGTCCTCTATGGACACTTTGCAATGTAAGATCCTCCAAGCAATTAATTGTGCATCTGACTTGTCATTCAATTTCCATATTTGAACAGAAAGCTTTGACCAAATTATTTCATTAAACTTGCAGTTCCATTTGGAATTCAAACAAGATTTCAAGGGCAAACTGGGAAGCAAATGTAAGTAGACCCCTTTTAAGGGAAACCATAAAAGATGATGAGATGACAGCCATAACCAGTCCTTGCAAAAATCAAAATGAATAGGAGTACAAAGCTTCATGCTCATTTCCAAAGTCACCAAGGACTACTTAAAAATGAGAAATGCTTTATATTTATTAGATAAGTTGTACTGACCTTTGATAATCTGCCATGAAAACCAATTCATAGTGTGAAAATATCAAAGGTCTTTAACATTATGGACACCTTTCCAGGAAAGGGCAAAGGAATGTTTTGGAAAGCTCAAGGCAATTGGCTGATCCTGATATCTAATTATATTTGTTCGAAAGATTTTGACTATAATTTTTGAGGAAGTATCTACAATTCAATTCTATTGCCATCCATTCACATAAGATGATCTCAGGATTTGATCTTTTCCCAATTTCTTAAGTTTATTGGAAAGCTCTCAATTATATTATTTTAGGAATTATCTAGCTCATGACCAGATGTTCCTTTAATTGCATGCTTAAAATCTTGTTGGATCTTCAAAAGATGCTATATCAAAGTTCTTATGAAATTCCTATTTCAAGAAAATAATGTGTTTGTAATCCAAATTGAAAAGTAAGGGAGATAAAACCGTATCCTTATCCTTAGTCTTGATAATCATGTTTACTCCTCATCCTAAATCCTATTTCCTATCATCCTCTCATTTATGCTATGTTATTATGTGTAATTTGATATTAAAACATAACTTTGTGACTCCTTTCTAATGTAGACTGTGACCATAGAATATAATTAAAGACTTATATATAACAAGACACACAGAACCATATCCAAAAGTATATGGATTATTCTTAATGAAATGGCCTACATAACTCTAAAGTATAAATTTAAATTGAATAGATACTTTTAAATGTGACTTTGTAATAAGTGTACATAGGTATTTTTAATTAAGGTTAGGGTTTCATTCGAGTAGTGAGAATTTCTTGTAGAAGCTATGATGTGACAAGATGGTAAAATATTATCTGATCCACAACAATCTAAAGAGGCTCCTTGATTTTTAATTTCATAAAAAAATTACCAATATATATGAAGATTTTAATTTATTTCTCCCCACAAGTTTAAATAATATATGAAGAATCAAGCCATCTAACATCATTTTCAAATGATTCTATTTGAGTTATTTTTTTCATTATTGTAGCCACTAGAGAGTTTTGAGGTATTTACTTTCAATATAAATAAATTTCCTATTTAAAGAACTATCTTTCCTAATTACTATTATAGTGAATCCACAATATTAGATAATGTAAGAAAGAACAATTTCTATCTATGTAATAGAATATATATTCATGCAAAGATATTTTCAAAGTTCTTGTTTCCAAGAATGTTTATTGCCTAAACCACATTATATATAAGTTGGATAACTATTTACAAATTTGTAATAAAAATTTATACTTTATCATAAATATTTAATATTAGATCAATTGAAATGCTTCAAATTTGTCATACAAAATTTTATTGAAAAAAAGGTCAAATTCATTTAATTAAAAATCTCTTATCTATAGAAGGATCCTTATCAAGGAGGTTGAATTTTTTCTAAAATTTTGAGATAAAATGAAGGAATAATGCATTAAGGGAGGCAAACTAGAGGAGGATATAGTGCAATGCTATGACATATTTGATAGTGAGGCATGGAATGGTAGCCTATTTCTAGTTCATTTTCTTGAGAAAAACTATCCTGTGTAGCAATATGTGATGCTTTGAAAAAATACCTCCACACTAAAAATTATCAAAGATTTGAAAGAGGTTGTACAATTAGAAGAGGTTATCACTCTAGTGGTTTCTTCGCATTCCCCCTAGGTCTTCTTTGTCTTGAAATCATAAAAGACGTTATGTGGTGTTATAATAATAGAATGACTAGCAAGATGGGAGACATGTTCTTATTTCTGAGGACGTAATAGTGAAAGATGACACTCTACAATAAAAGGAAAATAAAAGTAAGATCATTGAAGATGTCTTTTAATCATATAACTTCCCTAGATAATTTTAGATAATAGTAATTTCTATTTTAGAGCTTCACTTCATCTATTCTTATAGTTCTAGTAGTACAAAACTTAGTTTTCTTAAACTTACATGAATATGTTATGTTGTATATGCTTTCATAAAGTAATTTCTATTTTTGTGTTTTCTTTGTCATGTTTTTTTCATTTCCCTCGATTTTTTCTGATTTGTGGGCATCTCATAATGGAAACATGTGTTCTAGTTCCACAAATACTTTACCAATGAAATTACTCATATTATGGTGCTTCCAATAATTTCCAATAACCTGAAGATATCAAACTTGGTCAAGGTATAAGGCATGACAACTACCATATTGATGAGCATAGTGAGACATATGGGGAGGAGCATCAAGGAAATCTTGAATTTATCCACATGGCCAAAATGTGAGCTGATATTTCCCTTATGGTTGATACTTGGATTTATAATAAGGCCAGATTATTGAAAAAGATTGTTGGGGGATTGCAAGCTAGTTTGGATGCAAAGAACAAAAGGATGGAGCTTGAAGCTAAGGTTGGGGATATTTTGGGAAAAATCTTGGACGATGAGACTAAACTTCATAATCTTTTTAAACAAAGGGAACAAAATATGAACATGGTCACCTCCAATCTATTTGTCATTGCTGCTAGCCTGGGTAAGAGAAGTTTAGAGGAGATTGTTTCCCCAATGGTGATTTCTTTTAGTGGGGGTCCTAGTAAGAGAACTAGGTTGAGCATGTAGAAGGCAATTGAGGCGGGTCTAAGTTTGATTGCAAAGGATTCAATTGAAGAGGTGGCTAGTCTTGGGAAGAACCTAGCAAAAGCTGTGAAGGAGCTTGTCTAGTGCGGTGCTCTCTCTTTCTATCTTTTTATTTCTCTCTATTACATCCCCTATTTGTTCTAGTTTCTAGTACAAGTCTTTGGTCTTGGTCATGTCTATTGGTCTTTGTTTTCTTCTAGTACTATTTTTTTTTTCCCCTTAGGGATTTTGAAATGATTTGTAACGTATTATCATTGAGGTTTTAGTACCATGTAAGACCCATGCTCTTTATTAATTTGATACTTTGTACTTAATTACATTTTCTAGATAATTTTATCTAGGGTTTCAAGTCCCCTCAAAACTTACTTTTTACATTAATCTAAAATATTGGGTAAACACTCTACTCGTTGTTTCATATTTTGTGCACTCACCCACACAATGACAAGTAATGTGACCTATTGTGTAAATGACCTAGGAGACAATGTTTTCCTTTGTGTTATCCTATTATTATATTATCATGCCCTATACATTATTCAATAGATCCAAAGATTTAACCTTCTTTCTACATCCCTCTATAGACATGCTTTACTTAGGATTGATCTCCTTTTCTAGATATTTTAATGTAGAAAATATTTCATTAACTACTGATCCCTTTTTTTGATGGATTGACTAGCATCCCATAGCTTACTAGGCTATCAATTTGATATTTTAAAGTATAGTGCTCTCTCTCTTTAACACACACACACACACACACACACACACACACACACACACACACACACATTTCCTCTTTATCTTGGTTTTAGATTCTATGACGACCTACACACAATTATTTCCTCTTTATGTTGGTTTTAAATTCTATGATGACCTAAGACACTTGGGACTTTGTGTTTTCTTACCTCTTTTGACATTGATAAAATAGTTTCAAATGTATTAAATTTAGTAAGAACATGAGCTTTCCACATACTCATAACAATGTGGTGTGTAAATTTACCATCCTAAAAAGTTGACACTTAAACTTAGACTCTTAGTTAGGCCCTATTTTGGTTGGATCAATATTTCACATCTATTATGATTGAACCACCTAATTATCTCCACTTAATTGGGTATAAATGTGTTGGAAGCATAAATTTTGATGATAATTCCATGGGGGAGTATTGTAGAAACATGATTAGATCATTATCATGTTGATATGCTACATTCATGACTGTGTTTGTCATTGATGTCAACATTGTAGTTTTCTGTGGTATTTGACAAAAGAATAGTGGAAAGATCAAGTTGGCATGGATAGATCATTGAGTACTTTCACTAAGAGAGGTTAAAGAGAGATACTAATAAGTGTCTAGTATATGCAACTAACCTCAAATGCACAAGATATTATGTCTGGAAGAAATTATGCAAGTTTCGGTGAAGACTATTTTGAGATAGAGTTTATAGAGGAATGTTCTTGTCAACTTTATTATATCTCTTAGAAAAAAATTGTTCTATGAAGCCAAAGTTAAAGATGTGAAGAAGACATTTTGGAGATGACATAGCTAATCTTGCTCATCATAATATTACATGCATGAAATGTTATTCAAGTTACAAGACAGAAGATTAATGTTATCATTAAGTGTAACGTGTTCTAAATGAGGTCCTATAATAATTAATTGAGAAGTTGTAATAGCCTACTCACGAATTTTTTTATGTATTTGGTATGAAGGAAGGAAATTTTTCTTTATTATGATGATATGTATATGATACATGAAGAGATTCCAAAGAGAAAAATGCGAGCATAAGTAGAGAAGAGTGAATATGAAGGAAACTTCATTGTCAAAGTTTTATTGTGTGATCCAAAGTTTGATACTTGGATCTGAGGTTCGTAACCTAGTCTACAAGGATAGATAGTGATTGGCCTAGTTGAAAGCATAGAGGAAAGAAGTTAAATTATAGTACATACAATTATTCTGCAAGGAATAGTTAAGAGATTAGGTGGATAGTGAGTTCAGTGATCTTGCCTGATAAGGTATTTAAATAGTTGGTCCTTCTCTCTTCTACAATTCCTAACAGGGTTGGCACAACTCTTAATAGGGTTTGAATCTTCTAACAAGGATTCAAAGTCCCCTAACATAGACTCATATGTACTAAATATTGTAATAGACTCCTAACAAGGTTCATCCTCTAACAAGGAATATTTATATTAGTACATCATCTTGTGGGCATCATTCTCACCAAGATTTTCCCTCTGATCAAGGGTTTCCCTAGTTAACATATTTGGTGTAATTATGTATGTACATTTTTGTATGGTTGATGTTTACTTTGGTTGAATGGTCAAGATTATTTAAGGTGGATAAACGTTTGAATTATTGGATAACCGATTCACCTATCCCCAACCCCCACTTAGTTATCTTGGTGGACTATTATTTCTAACAATTGGTATTAGAGCATTGGGTCCTTCAAGATAAAGTTTAACAACTTTGGAAGATCCACAGTGAACATATTTAGAAAGGATAGTCTAAAGTTTGATGGAACAAATTATGATAGTTGGAAAGAAAAGATGAAAATACATCTACTGTGTATGGGTCCAGGATATTGGATCTTGACAAAATAAAAAAAGACAATCATTGTTGGAAAAGATTTGGAAACTTGTATGAAGCAAGAAACAGAACTCTTCATGTGCGACATGAGAGCTAGAGAAGCACTATTGTTTGCACTTCCTAAAATTAAGTACAACTAGGTAAAGTCATTTATTACTTCTCAAATGATACAATTGTTGATCTCTTGTATCAAAGATTTCACAAAGGAAACATTACTTGGGAAACTTGAAGTGGTTGAGAATGAGCTTAGATAGTTCAAAGAATTGACCAAAACTAAAATAGCTTTTAGTTCCTTGAATATTCAACCTAGTTTATTGAGTAGCAGAAGTGCTATAAGAGACTTTGCTAGAAGTAGCAGATCTGATGAGGACAAAAAGATAGAAGATGCAGTAGCACTTCTGATAAGAAGAGAAAAGGATGGTAAGAAAATCTTTAAATGTTGGACTTATAATGAATGTGGTTATTATGTATCTAAGTGTCCTAAAAGAGAGAAAAAGTATAGAGGAAATTTCAAACCTAGAAGAGATAAAGAGTGTTTGTATACAAATGAAGAAGATGATTCTAATGAACAAGTAGTAAGTGATAGTGATGATGAAATAGGATTTGTAGCTATTAAAGAAGAAAGTCTAGAGAAAATGGCTTTGGTATCACAAGTTGAAAATAAATCTAATTGGATAATCAATAGTGGTGGTTCACATCATATGATTGGTGATATGAACAAGTTTGTTAACTTTAAAAGTCATGATGGAGGTGTTAGAGTTGGAAACAATGCAATGTGTCAAGTTAAAGGTATTGGATCTATAACTCTTGATGGTAAGACTAACACTAAGGATGTATATTTTGTTGATGGTTTGAAGCAAAATCTTTTTAGTGTTGGGAAAGTAGTGGATAAAGGTTTTTAGTTATAGTTCACAAAGAAGACATGCATGATCAGAGACAAAGATGTAAAGGTAATTGGAATAGGAACTAGATCTAGAGGTAATGTATTTTAGTTGAACCCTATTGAAATGACATGTTTGGATTCCAAGGTAGATGACAATTGGTTATGGCATAAGAAAATTTTTCATATAAACTTTGATAGAATTGTGATGACTAGTAGTATGTTTGCAGTTAGAGATTTTCCTAGGATTGTAAAGCCTACTAACAAAATTTGCAAGGAGTGTGTATTGGAAAAGCATAATAGAACTTCATTTCCTAACAAGAAGTTTACTACTAAAAAAAAAAAAGAGATTATACATAAAAATATTAGTGGTTCTAAAAAGATAAAGGATTCTATGGTGAAAAGTATTTCATGATTTTAGTTGATTACTTTTCTAGAATGATTTGGGTTGCATTTCTTTAAAAATAACTAAGGCATTTAATAAGTTCAAGATATTCAAGAATAGAGTTGAACTTGAGATTAAATCAGGTATGAAGATTAAATGTTTAAGATTAGATAGAGGAGGACAATTTACTTCAAATGAGTTTAAAATCTTTTATGAAACTAATGGAATCAAAAGACAATTGTTAACTCTAAGAACCCCTAAATAGAATGGCATTGTAGAGAGAAGAAATAGGATAGTAATAGAAGAAGCAAGAGCTATGCTGAGAATGATGTATCCAAGATGTTATGGAGATAAGCTATTATTACAATAGTCTATACTATGAACAAAGTGCAAGTCTATAAAGAAAAAAATAAGACCCATTATGAACTATGGTTTAGTCACTCACCTAGAGTTAAGTATTTTAGAGTTTTTGGTAGTAAATGTTATATCAAAAGAGATGATGATATTGGTAAGTTTGATGCTAGAATTGATGAAGGTATGTTTTCGTGTTATTCATTGAAAAGTAAGGCCTATCGATGTTATAATCTAAGAACTAAGACTATTATGGAAAGTGAAAATGTGAGAGTTGATGAGAAATTTAGGATAAATGAAAGAATAGTTGACTACAATTCAGATGATGAGAATGTTGTTACTAAATAAAGGAATAATGAAGTATCCTTTGAGACTAACAATGATTTGTAGAATGAAGAAGAACTAAGGTAGGAACAAAGCTTAGAACCTTCAATAGAGATAAGAATTGAGATAAAAACTCCTACTTTTGGTAAGAATATGATAAAGAATCATCCACCCGAACAGAATATCAGAAGTAGAATTAATGAAGAACTATGTTTGATATCTTAAGTTGAACCAAAGAATGCAGATGAAGCATGTAAAGATGACTATTGGAAGCAAGCTATGAAAGAGGAATTGGATTAGATAGTGAAGAATGAGACATGGGAATTAGTCCCTAGACTAGTGGACAAGGATGTGATAGGAACAAAATAGGTATCCAGCAATAAGATGAATGAACTAGGTGAAGTTGTGAGGAACAAAGAAAGATTAGTATGTAAAGGTTACTCAAAGCAAGAAGGGATAGACTATGATGAAACCTATGCTCCTATGGCGAGAATAGAAGAAATAAGATTATTCTTAGCATATGTAGCATATAAGAAATTCAAATTATATTAGATGGATATCAAGTAAGCATTTCTAAATGGAGAACTTGAAGAAGAGGTATATATAGAACAACTTGAAGGTTGTCCTTTAATAGATGACAATGACATAGTATGCAGATTGAAGAAAGAATTGTATGACTTGAAGAAAGCACCTACAACTTGGTATGTAAGGTTGGACAAACATTTGACAAAGCTTGGATATAACAAAGCTATGGCAAATAGTAATCAATATTGGAAAAAAATTGATGATGGATTGATGATTTTGGTAATATTCATTGATGACATCATGTATTTGGAGGAAATGATGATGAAAGTGACAAGTTTGTATAAGAAATGAAAAAAGAATTTGAAATGAGCATGATAAAAGAAATGAAATATTTTCTAGGATTATAGATTGTGTAGGACAAAGAAGGAATTTTTATTTCTCAGACTAAGTATTTGAAAGATTTACTAAAAAGGTTTGGTTTGGAAACATGTAAACCTATTGAAACACCTATGGTAACTAGACACAATTTATCTACAAAGGATGAGACATCTACTATTGAGCAAAAGAAGTACATATCTATGATCAAAGGATTGCTATATCTAACTCACACAAGGTCGGATATAACAAATGTAGTTGGAATTGCTACGAGATTTCAAGCTAACCCCAAAGAGGCACATTGTGCATTAGCTAAAAGGATATCTATATACTTAAAAGGAAACTAGAATTCAAATTGTGGTATGATAGATCTAATGATTTAACTTTATATGCTTATACTGATGTTGATTGGGTAGGTAGTAAGGATGACAGAAAGAGCACCAGTGGTGCAACCTTCTTTCTTGGAGGAAGATTGGTTTGTTGGCTAAGCAAGAAGCAGGACTATATGTCACAAAGTACAACAAAAGTTGAATATGTTGTAGCAACAAACAATTGTAATCAAGTTGTTTGGATGAAGCAGATGCTGAAGGATATAAGGATAGAATTCAATGAACCTATTGTCCTACATTGTGACAACACAAGCACAATGAATATGTCTAAGAATCCAATACTGCATTCTAAGACTGAGCACATCTCTATCAAGTATTACATGTTGAGAGAAAAATTTGCAAAAAAGGAAATTAGTTTGGAGTATGTAAGCACCAAAGAGTAGATTGTAAATATTTTCACTAAGCCTCTTCCCTAAGAGACTTTTAAGCATTTCTAAGGTATGCTAGCAATTCTACCCATTCCTACATTATAGTAGATGATCCAAGAGTGCATTAGTCCAATGTAACATAGCACTATTATTTTTCTGGACTAAATGTTGATGCATCTTGTGTGGGGGAGTGTAGTGCTTGCCCCTAAGTTACATTTTGCTATTAGTACCGAATGCTGTTAGGCTAGTTTTATGTTTGATGACTAGTAGCATTGTTTTGAGATTATCAAATATTGTTTCGAATTCAATTAATTTTATGATGAGATTACTTGGTACTCTATATTTCATGTATGTATGATGATTATTATAGTGTTTTCAGTGATTGATGATGATTAGTTAGATGACTTATTATCCTATGTGTTTTCCTATGGATACTTACCCCATACTACATGTGTATGGTGTGCGTGTTTGTTTTCTTTATGTATAGTGTTTCTGATGTGGTTAAGGAAGGGAGTTGTAGTCACTTGCTAGTTGAGATCTACATGATGCACCACTTCCTACCATTGCCTATTTAGCTTAGAATATTGTGTTTGTACATGCATGAATTTTATGCAAGTTGCAAGTACTAGGTATCAACTTCCGTGAATTGCCAAGATGAGCATACCCTATTGCATTATCTCAATGGTAAGAGAGGGGAGATAAATTCTTAAGTCCAAATCCTAAACCTTTAAGCCATTTGTCCTAATTGATAATTAGGACAAGTATTTGAGTTGTGTACCCTTTGAATGTGTGAAATGACGTTAATTCGTGATTATAACCCTTAAGTTTGATTTTGTATGTATTTTTCTTAGATGGGTTTTCATATATTATTTTATGAGTCTTTGGTGAATTTTCTATTAATTAAGTCTAATTAAAAGATTAAATTAATAATTTAATTTAATGAAAAATTATTATGATATTTTAATATTTAATTATATTTTATTAATTTAAAAATTAATTAAATAAAAAGAATTAAATTTGAAGATAAAAGTTATCAAGATAATTTTAGAATGTATAATATTTATTTAATTTAATAACAATAATATATATTTAGAGTTCATTTTTAAATAAATACTAAATATTATTATTATTCAGTTAATAAATATTTTATCAATTAAGTTTTGAAAATAAATTAAGAAGTGAAAATATATTAATTTATGAAAAAAAAGTTTTAATTTTGCATGGTGCATGAGATGGAAATATAAGAAATTAATTAAAAGATAAAAAAAGTGAATTTAATAAAGATATCTTAATTGCATAAAGTGCACATGAGATTGAAAATTAATATACTAATTAAAGGAGAAGTCAAGTGGAAATTAAATAAAGTTATTTAATAATTCATTAAACGTGCATGGGAGAGATAAAGAAAAGATAAGAAATGTTAATCGAAGTTTGAGTTTGGTGAGCACGAAGTTCTCCTGGGTGAACACACAATTAGTGCCCTGATTTAAGGAGAGGACTCTTTATCTCAATTTGAGGGTTCATTTTTGAGGGAGACAAATTTGGATGTGAATTTTGGGGAGCAAAATTTTGGAGAAGGAAGAAATTTTTAGAAAGGAGAAGGTTCTAAGAGAAGGAATTCTTTGTATAGTTTTCTATTGCGTAGTGATTAGCATTAGTGTCTAGGTAGACACTTGTGATTTTCACATATTTTAACATGCTCTTTCTCTTTCTTGTCTTCACCGTGTCTGTTAATGTTTGTTTAAATAATTCTTTGTGATGAATCTTTCAATCTTGTAATTTGGAATTCAGGCATGCATGTTGTTTTCATCTAGCTATGAGAGATTTAAAATATCATTGCAATCCTCCCTTAGTAGAATAAAAAAAAATTTGAAAATTAAATCGAGGTTTGGGTTGAATTAAAATGGAATTGAGAAATTAAATCCGAGTAGGGTTGAAGATAAAAAAGAAAATTAACCAGGGAAGGTTTTGAAATTAAAAGGGAAATTTAAAGAGAAAATTTCAATTTGGTTGCTCAGATTTTCTCTATTAGGTTAACATTGAAAATAATTAAAAATATATATAAATAAATATGTTTTAAAAGGGAGAGTTTGTTTTATAAATTTTATAGAATAAAGTAATTTATTAAAAACATATTTTTAAAATAATAAATAAAAATTATTAAAATTTTAAAATGTTTATATAAATAAATTTATATATATATATATAAAATATATATATAATGATGTTGGGAGGCGGGGGCCACTGATTCCCCCACCCCCCTTCTTATCTCCTGCCGGCAGTTGACTGTTGTATGCAATTGTACTTGTGACTGTAGTCGCAATACAACTACGACAATAGCCATAAACATGTGTCCTTTTTACATAAGCCAGGTACTGTATTAACAGTGCCAATATTAAATTGAAATATGAGTATTAATTAAAATGTGGGTTGTGGATGATTTTAATTTTTAAAAGAAAATTTGATTAAATGTTTCATATAATATTATTATTTTATATGAATTGTAAATATTGTATATTAAATAAAGTTTTTTAAATATTTATTTTTATTTATATATATTTAATTAAATATAGAATTTTATTAATGTATGTTAATTATTTATTCATTTAATATAATATTATTTAGTTAATTAAATATGATTTAATTAATTTAGATTAAATAATAATAATAATAATAAAATTGAATGGTGAGGTAGAAGACTTTATTAAATATCGACTAAGCTATTAAATCACGAATTATTTTACTAGAGATTAATGTGAAGTTATTTTTAGTAATTTATACCAATACAAAACTTACCATTAGAATATTTTAGGAGATTGATATAAATATCATTGGGGTAAATCTTTATTTATTTTTAACAATTCATGGGTTAACTATGGGGTAAATGGGGAATCTTTTTAACTTGAAACATAGACTAGAACCAAAATGAAAAACTTGAATTTAACCCAATGGTATGATTTAAAACAAACCAAAAACATGTACTTGCATCCTATTTATTACGCTGTATATGTTTGGGATTTGGGGTTGACTAGAGGGTGATCATACAATAATGGGTTCCACTTTTTGATCAATTTTGACACTAAGATCAATATTTTTGAAACAAACCTCACATTCAAGTGACTATATCTCTAAAACTATAAATAATTTCGAGATGACATAAACCAGTGATTTTTAGCACTCTATTCCTACTTTGTAACCATATTTTTTAATCTTAAAAAAAAAAAATTATTTCAATTTTTTCTTCTCCTCCGAAAAGTGGTACATAATAAAATTCAATATGTTTAAAGAGTGATAGTCTATTTGACACATAATTTTTTTTCTAGAAAAGATAATGAGGTAATTCTTTCAGCATTGGATTTGTAACATCAATATCCATAGGATACATTTGGTTTGATTCGATTTGGTTGAACATTGTATAGTTTATGAAGTGACACCAATCGTAATTCAGACATATGTTCATTTTGACACAGATAACTTGAAGTCAATTTATCATATATATATATATATATATATATATATGAATAGAAAGCTAACTCAATAAGCTATTTCCTAGATATTTTTCAAATTTTTTTGGACCTAATTTACTAATTTTCTCTAAGTGTCGAAGTTAGTTGATGTTCAATTAGTAATGAATCTATGATGAGTTAAACTCATATTTGAAAGCCTTAATGATTAAAATATGTATTACAATTATAGTCATTGGAAAGCTTGCTCCGAGTAGCACATTTTGGCATTTTTAATTTTACAATAGGAGATCATTTATCTGCAATTATGGGTGTCAAAAGAGCAAAAAAAAAAGAAAAAAAGAAGAAAAAAGGCCCAAAAAATATAATTTTGCATGTTCGTAGCGAACCTTATGTTCACAATGAACATGCGGTCCAAAAAATTCTAACCACCAGAGATTGAACTAGATATGTTCACCCAAACATGTTTAGTTCTTTACATTCGCGTGAACATGAAAAAAGAAAAAATGCTGACATTGGCTTCAGATAGGCTAGCTTAAAAATAGTGAAGCCATACTACAAATTCGTATAGTGACATTTTTACATAGTTATTGCATGAAATTAATCTTGAGGCAAGGAGTAATATATATATATATAATGGGAAACAAGAAAGGAAGGCAAAACAAATATGCAAGAAAAAGATATGATGAAGTAGAACAAAGAAATCTTTAGAAGACTATGGCATATTATCATTGAATTAAACAAGGTATGTAATTATATATATATATATATATATATATATATATATATATATATATATATATATATATATATATATATATATATATATATATATATATATATATATATATATATATATATATATATATATATATAGTTATGTTTCAATCTTAATTTTTATCTAATTTGATTTATTTATAAATTTGTTGCAGCCAATCAACAAGGTGAAGGAAATGTTGAAGAAAGCTTGACAGAAGTAGAAGTGGATATGGGAGAGGGGTCAAGAACACTCTCTTAGGAGTCTCAAACAATGAATGTTGAAGAAGGTTAAAGATTGCTCCCTATAGAGGTTCGAATAACAGAAGTTGGGGAAGGGTTAAAAAATTTCCCTGTAGAATCTCAAACGATGAATGTTGGAGAAGGCTCAAGATTGCTGCCTATAGAAATTCCAGTAACAAAAGTCAAAGAAGGGTTGGGATCAGGTATAAGAACTAGTATAGATGAACTCCTAAATATTTCCCAATCTATAAAGAATGCTATTTCTCCAAAAAAAAAAAATCATTTACTTAAAATGGATATGGATAAATTGAGAAGATTTGCAGCTACTGTTCAACCATTAAGTTTTTCTAAGAAAAGGTCAATGAATAAGAAGATAAGAGAAATTATGACTCAATTTGATAACACTAAAACACTTGAACAAGCTTAGTTACTTTCAGTTTTGCTTACACAAAAGAAGTTGCAAGAGGCATTGAAATTGTTAGGTGTAGACACAACATCAAAGAAGAGAAGATTTTCTAGCATGCAAATGGATCTAATTGAAAATGTTAAACAAGATTTCAAAAAAATAGGAAAATACTCTCGAACTAAAGATAAGTCCGTGGTAAGAAAAGTGATGTTGATGTCTATTGAAAATAAGAATATGACCCAAAATAGACAAATATCTTCAATTTTGTCTAAAATGGGTTTTAGTAGGAAAACAATGAGAAAATATGTTAAGACAAGATTAATTGTGGATGACAGTACTATGGAGGGCAATTGGGCAATCATGTGTAGAGAACCTTGTTCTGACAGGATTGAAGAGTCATTAAAAAATTTAGTCATATCATTTTGGATTGATAACACTTGTCCTTCATCAAATAGTAGAGATGTTATCAGGTATAGGATTGCATCTGGTCAATATGAACATCATACAAAACATTAGTTGGACACAAAACAACATGAGTTATATGTGTCATTTTGTAGTGAACATCCTAATGTAAAAGTTGGGCAAATGTTGTTTGAAGAATTGAAGCCATACTTAGTGAGGTCAAACAAAGTGTTTGAATCATGTTGTTGTTGTCATCATATTGAGTTTGATCTCCACTATCAGGTATTTCAAAATTTTGTTGAAGACACATATGGTTTTCATGCCACTCCTAGTAGGAGAAGTGAATTTATACCATCCATTCTATGTGACAAAATACATGATCTAGCTGGTCAAATAAATTACATCAAAGGATTATGTGAAACATGCGGTGAATTGGCTCCATTTCCTTTGAAAATTGAAAATATTGATGCAACAAAAAAATTGAATTGCAAAAGTTACAAGTATGTCAAGAATGAAACAAAGTTGGGGAAAGAGACAAAAAGGTTGGAATATGTTGAAGAGGAGTTACCTATTCTAACATTTATGGATAGATTTAAGAATTTGACTCAACCTTATATTTGTTACACATTTTTTGCAAAGTGGCAAGCACAATAGTTTCAAACTTTGAGAGATAATTTCCCACTTGGAATGATTGTATCGGTTGTTGATTTTGTAGATAACTATTCCTTTGTTCATCAAAAAGTAATTCAATTAGATAATTACTTTTCTAAGTAGGTCACTATTATGGTACATGTTTTTTGTAGACATGCATAGTTAGATTTGGATGGTGTTTAGAGTATAGTTCAAGCACGAGTAATTAAAAGGGAATATCATTTCTATATAAGTGACGATAAAGAACATGACATTCACTATGTCAAACATTGCTTCAATATCTTCTTTTCTTATTTGAAAGAAAGAAACATAAATGTTGATAAACATTATGTTTGGTTTGATGGATGTGCCGCATAGTTCAAATCATCTAGACCATTTTATGCATTATGTAGATATCATCGAAATGAGAATATAAAAAACATGTAGAATTTCTTTGAGAATGGCCATGGAAAAGGTGAACATGATGGTGTTGAAGCTTGCATCAAACGTGCTCTGTGAAAGTATCAAATAAATTATCAAGGAGTTCATGTAAATGATGCACATGATTTTTTTGAATGGTGTAAGACACATTTTTCATTAGACAAGGTTGGGGCATCATCAACAATGAGTCAACAGGTACCATATAGAGTCTTTTGGGAGATAACAGGTATGGATGTGTACATCTATTTAATTTTTATGCAATTAAGTTATAATATTTTATTGTTAAGTTTTTTTTTTTTAATTCATTAAAGTTCAAATTTAATTTGTCCATATTTTCAATTTAATGAACTTTCAAGTGTTAATAGAAAAAACATGCATGGTTGCAAGAGGATAGAAAAAATATGTTCCTTACATTCAGTCATGAGTACAAATAATTGCAATTGGACATTGAAGACAAGAGAATATTCATGTTTTTGTGACAGTTGCAATAATGAAGATTATGAAGAATGCATCAATCAAGCACGTGGATATACAGGTGCATGAATTTTGGTACTACTTGATGTTACTAATACATTTGATAAAGATGATGAAAATTTTGATGATATTCCATTGATTTTTGATGATTATAATCATATCTCTGGATTGGTAAAAGGGGGTAAGTATCATAAAAATTAATCTCAATAAGTGTTATTTAATTATCAATTTGAATTGTCTTATATATGTACTGTACACATACACATGTATAATTGTTATGCAGGAGATGTCATTGCAGTGATTGCTGAGCCTAGAAATCATGAAGGTGTCATTTATTATTTATTGCGATGTTCTACAGAGAGGACAAAGTTATATGACCCCGAAGAAAGTGATGGAATGTTTTTCCCCATAGGTAACTATCTTTATATATATATATATATATATATATATATATATATATATATATATATATATATATATATATAACTTTATATTTATCAAATTTTAAAATACTTAAATTTGTGGTGCAGGTTCTGTTGTGATAGAGGGAACATATTTGAAGCAAGACAAAATAGTCCAACATGGAATACACTTTGTTGATTATCAACATAACAATAAGGTTTTACAATATAGCCACCTGGTCATTGCTATCGAGCTTTGTCTACATCCAGTCAAAGTTAAGCATGCATGTTGCAAGTGGAGACTAGATAGTGAAGATCATGAGAAGATATTACATGTTATAAGTGTACATCATGGTTGAACTGACATTTGAGATTTATTTTATAATAATTTGAATATCTACTTCTTTTCAAACTATTGAATTTCATCTTGAATTAAATGTGTTTTTAATTATATGATCATACTCTTAGTTATCATTAGTTTATTAAAAAACTATATAAATTAATAATATTAATTGTACCATGGATGAATTTAATAATTTAACAACTTGATATAAATAGACAATACAAGTTAGTTCAAACTTACACAATCATTAGATAGATATGTATGAAAGATAATTTGATATGTTAAAATTCTTAAATATCAACATCTTTTCAAACTATTGAATTTCATCTTGAATCAAATGTGTTTTTAATTGTATGATCATAATAGAGATTAGTTATCATTAGTTTATTTAAAAACTAAATTAATTAATAATATTAATTTTACCATGGATGAATTTAATAATTTAACAACTTGATATATAAATAGACTAAGTTAGTTTGAACTTACACAATCATTATATATAGATAAATGTATCAAAGATAATTTAATATGTTAGGATTCTTAAATATCAACTTCTTTTCAAACTATTGAATTTCATGTTGAATTAAATGTTTTTTTAATTGTATGATCATAAGTTCTTGATTATAATTAGTTTATTAACAAACTATACAATTTAATAATAAATTAATTGTACAATGGATGAATTTAATAATTTAACAACTTGATATAAATAGGCAATACAAGTTAGTTTGAACTTACACAATAATTAAGGATAGATATGTATATATCAAAGATAATTTAATATTTTTTTTGAAATTCATTTATCAACTTTTTTTTTCAAACTATTGAATTTCAAAAGTGAATTAAATGTGCTTTTAAAGTTGTAAGATTAATAAGTTCATAGTTAGATCATTAGTTTATTAAAAAATTATATATTTTAATGTTAGTTTATTACAGATCTATGGTCATACTCTTAGTTTAAATTAGTTAATATGCTTTTAAATATTATATTTTGTAAAAGCTTTCTAAAATAATGTATTGGCTTACCTAATTAACATATTTTTATCCACAAAAAACTAATATTTATCTTTAGTGGGTTAGTAATTGATAATTTAAGAGATATGTATCTTTCTAACTTCCTACTAATATATTTAACAAATTTGTATCTTTATTCCTATTAATTGATTCACCAAATTTACCTATCTTTACTCTTACTAATTATTTATTTCATATAATGATTATAAATAAATATAATGTTTTAAATTTATTTAATCTAAATCATTTGGGTTAATTTAGTAGTTTTAAGCACCTATATTAATTCAATTCAATCACCTAGGTATAAATTATTATTATTTTTCAAAATTTTAAATTAGGTTCATAGAGATCAATTTGGAACTTCTTTGACTATTTAACTATTGAAGTAGGTATAATTTAGAGAAGTTAATTTGATTATTTTATAATGATGACAATAAAATCTAAAGTTTAAAATCTATAATCTAAAAATTATACATGGTCTACTATAATACAAAAAAAAGAACACATGCATATACACATGTACATATCTCAAGAACATGAACATTCTATAGCTATAATATGAAAAAAAAAAAAATACACATATACACATCTCAAGAATAAACATCTACATCTAATAAATATCTCTACAACTAAAATGCATACATATGCAAACTGTAAATCTTGAATAAATATATGTACGTAGCAAAATATAAAAAGTCATATATACATATGACCATCTAACTAGACTAAAGTACTAAATAATCAAATAAATAGTGAAACATATGTACATACATGTGTCATGTCAAGGTACTAAAATACACTTATATGTGTATGTAAACTGTCTCCAATATATAAATGCATAAAAGAATATATAAAGATCTACTAATATGAGAGGGACCCCTCAAGATGCATACGAACAGAATGATCCTCTGATCGAGTCTCCTGTACATCCTCTGACCGAGGCACATCAACCAAGGCCCCCCACCCCCCACACACACACACAAGGGTTCTAGATCTAAACATATATATGTACATGTGTGTACATTCAAATTAAATATGAGTGCATATATATATACATACATATATACATATATATATATACATATATATGTATATATATATATATATATATACATACATATATATATATATATACATATATATGTATATATATATATGTATATATATATATATGTATATATGTATATATATATATGTGTATATATCTATCTATCTATCTATATATATATATATATATATATATATGTATATGTATATGTATATATATATATGTATATGTATATATATATATGTATATGTATATATATATATATGTATATATATGTATATATATATATGTATATATATGTATATATATATATGTATATATATATGTATATATATATATGTATATATATATGTATATATATATATATATATATATCTAGTTTGAATCATAAATAACTTTAAACAAACTATTTAAAACTTCTACCTAAGCACTATCGGGTGCCTCAATAGAATCATCTCTCTCATGTACATGATGCCCTAAACCAACACCAGATGTAACCATATGCTCAATGACCTGTGCCTGCATGATTTATTATAGTTAAAGATTAAATTAAATATCTATCTGAATTAAATTTTTAAATAAATTCATATTTTTTTAATTTCATGTATATTTAAATTTAAAAATAAATTATAGGTGTGTGTGTGTGTACCTGGGTCTTCAGAGGTGGAGGATAATTAACAGACTCCATTGTATCATCTATCGATGCACCTCTTGAAACTCTGACACCTACTGAACCACCCTCAACACCATGTTTGATTACTAGTAATGATGAGTAAAGTGGATTGTGTAACCGACATGGTAATGGTATAGAATCATGGCTATCAGGTCAGAATAACATCTCCATGTACGATGAAATACCCATGCTCGAACTAGTATCAATCTCAGAAAGACCTCACAACTATTCACCAAAATCATCAAGACCCTTAGCTATGATTCTAAAATCTCCAACTCATATGCACGAGTCATCTCTAGAGTGTCATGAGCCTGGTGTTGAATGCTATGAGCTACGCATAGGTGTATTGTCTTTCACTAGTGTGGCGGCCTGTGTCTATGGAACTATGAGGCTTTGATGCTATCTAATGGCATCCATCACTAAGTGAACTAGCATCCCCTATGTATTAGAAATATAACTGATACTCTGCAATAGATCCTCCAAAAAATATAGTGCCAAATCCATATGTGTGTGATGTCCTGAAAGAGCACAAACATCACTTGGTAGTGGTAGCCTAGCAGCTCTATATGCATCACCAGGAGAGGTGCCTAAAGTGCTACTAGATGCCTCTGAAGATGGTCAACTAGGTGGATGAGGATGTCAGCTATGAATATAATGACTAAGAGAATCAAATGCGATACTAGCGGCCGTAGTTGCAATGTGTCCAATACTGTTAATTGCTTCCCTCTGGGAAGCAATGACAACTCTATCTGTAATAGGCACATGTGTTGGAGTCACTAGAGGTAGTCTCTGTCTAACAAACTATCTGACATCTAGAGGTGGTAGATGATGTGCATTGCAATATTGGTCATAATCTGCGATCCAACCATGACCTTGTTCGCAATAATTTGGAATGTCCAAGTAGTTGATGTTGAGCCCCATATAGAACTTAGTGTACAACTACTGTGCAAAATAAAGAGGTATTTGGTCGTTATTAGGATAATGACCATATGTGGCTAAAAACTAAGGATAGATCATGCTAGCAATAATAGGATCTGTGCATCGTGTGACTCGATAGCCTCTCACCCTACCCCATGCTCCCTCATATCCTGGAAAGAGATCTCTTTTGATGACGTCTTTGGGGGCCACCCTCTTGACATCATCAAAAGATGCATCTCCTGAAATCCTAGCCCTAAGATCCCTAGATATGGAAGCTAATATGTTAGGAGTAAATGAATGGTGAGCTCTAAATCTAGCTATCAAATCCTGTAAACTCCTACATATAGTAGCACACATGTCTCTATAAGAAAACATCATCAGAAGAAAATATAGACTGTTGTAGTCTAGCAACCTCCTGCTCTGAAAATGAAAATAATGCATTGATATCGATGTGTGGAGGTGGTGCAGCAGGACTTCCAATAGGATTTGTAGGTGTAGCCTGACCTAGAATAGGAGCTGCACTAGGAGCCATGCTAGGACCTACACCACCTAGAGCCGCACCAGGAGCTAGAACATGAGCCACACAACGATCCCTACCTTGAGGTACACCACGAGCCCCACCATGAGCTACAACATGAGCCCCCATCATGAGCAACACGATGAACTACATGAGGAGGTAGAATAGGAACTGCATCAAGTGCCATAGCAGGAGTTGCAACAAGCTAATCATGTGAAATCATATCTGTACAAATGTATCAAGAGCTAAGTCTACTATATGCACACAATTTTTTAAATTTTTAATTAAAAATTATTCATGTAATTGAATGTGTATCACACATGTCTAGATAATCTGTAACATGTACATATCTAATAAAATTTAAATATGATCATGCATATACATACATGATCTAGTTAGAGTTATTTAGGGAGTTCTTGGGTATTCAGAACTTTAGCAATTAAAGATTAGTACCTAGGTAAATGACTTAAATCATGGTTCAACATTCAAGTTAGATTAGGGTTCAAAGTAATTGCATGCAAACAAATTGTTTTTAAGACTTGCCATTTTTAATGAAGATTCAAAGTAGCTAGTGAGTGAGGTCCTTCATCAAAACTTGCTAATATGCAATTAAAAGTTTGAACAATTCAAAATATTGCTCAATTTCATGTGATAATCTAAGTTTTCATTTTTTTGAGACATCACATGTGGTTTCACAAAGGTTGGTTATCCTATAGTTTGTGAATTTTGTGACAATCAATGGTGTTGGACTTGTGCAATAGTATTGCATCATCCATCTAAGTCATACCAAGGGCTATACTTGATGCAGCTTATACCTTTTTTTGATTTTGTGACAACTTAGCTCATCAAGATAAATATGTGCTTATGATATATAAAATTATTAAAGTATTTTGTGATTCAATTTTGGATAAAACATATATTCCTTTGGCTAGGAGTTAAAGATTCAAGAAGATGTTATTTATTATTGAAGTTAGGAGAAATTGTACACTCCCAAAATCTTGGGGGATTATTTATGTTTTTAATTTTCATAACTTGAATTTGGTCATCCTTCTAAATTTAGTCTAAACATATGTAATTAATTATTAATTTGAACACATTGGTCCATAATCCATCATTTAAAATATATAGTTTTCCTATTTTGTAGTTCAAGATTACTAATTGTATAAGAAATATAAAGGGTTCATCTTATTCTATTCAAGTAATATGCTTTTATAATTTTCTAAGAAGTGCAATTCAAAACATTGACCTATATAAGACCAATTCAAGCTTTCTATTAAAATGTTTTTATATATTATGACATTGTGTTATTTCTATAAGGAATTAATCATATAGTTTATGAGTCAATCTCATTGACCCATGTTTCAAGAGTAGTGATTCGCATGAATCCATTTCTCATGAGAATGTCTTATACTTATCAATATTATGACATGTTTTGAAAATATTTTCTATATTTCATTTATGTGTTTTGTTTTCAAATAAGTGAAAATAGCATCATTTGATTAAAGATGTTGTATTTTAATTTAGATTTATGAAATAAAAAATGCATGTGCACTGAATTTTTATATTACTAATTTTAACCATATCTCCAAATTTTCATCTAGATGTTCAAGTTTAGGTTATCTCAAGGAAAAAAGAAGTTAACCTTTGACACCTTTTTTAATCCCTTATTTTCAAGCTTTTATCCAAACTAGTTTTTAAATCATTTAGAAGATTCTCAATCTTTTATCACGAGATATGTTTTCCAAGGTCTAATATGATGGCTAAATATTTTTTTTATTAATGTTTCTACTAAGGTTCAAACAACCTCTGGGCTTTTACGATAAAGAGACTTTGAAATATCCATTGCTATGTGGGTGAGGATGATGTAGTTGAACCTTAGAAAATTGAATAATAAGCCACGAGATTAGAACCTAACCTTCACAATTGCTTCTTGTCAAACAAATCTCTTCTAAGAATAATTTATTCAAAATAAACTTTCAAAAATGAAAATGTGTTAAATTAGCTATATATTTACTTATTATTCTAGATTGAAACTTCATATAAAAACCCTCTTTTATGAAATACAATCTTCCCAAAATGTCAATTATATTTTATGTCAAATACTATAAATTAGTAGGATTAAGGTGTCATTAACATTGCTCCAACATCATTGGAAAGCATCATAAGACACTTAGGATTTATTAAAAGAATAATTTGTAATATTTATTTCTTACTTTTATTTGTAATACATTCATAAGAAGCAATGGGTCTCATTATTAGTAGCGAAAAAATGTAAGCAACTGGAGATGCCAAGAATTAGTTAGAGATGTGATGGGTTCCATTATGTGCTTCAAATCTAAGCAACTAGAGATTAGCTCTCTCATTTGGTATCAAAGCATGTTTATTGAATCTAGTTGAGGATTGAAGAAACTTATAGTAACGAATTGTGAATTATGGTCTTTGATGAATGATCACGTATATCGAATACAACTCATGTGCATACTCCATTTTGACTATTATTTTTCTAGGGGCAACATAACATGGGTAACTTTACAATTAGATCATTTAGAGCCATGGGTATGACATCTGGTGATGACTAAGTTAGGTAGATACAAAAGAATTAAAATGGATAGACAATGTTGTGAACCTTGCATAAACTTCTTGTATCATATCTTCCTTCTCTTTGTTAACATATTTAATAGAAGTAGATCTAGGTACCTCTCTTTGTTTTCGAGCTACTAGTGTGGACATGTATATATAATTGGTCTTAAGAAAGTGTAAATATGTAGGAGTTTGAAATTAGGGTTAGAGTTTTCAAGTTAGGGTTAGAAATTAGGTTTAGAGTTTGAGTTAGGGTTAAAGGGTTACATGGTTAGAGTTATCTTTTAGCTTGGTTATAGTTAGTTTTAGGGTTATGTCTAGACATTGTTTATATTTTTTTATGATCAAGTTAATGTTGTTATGCATTTATACATATATAATCTTTATGTTCTTATATGATGTACATTCTTTATGTTTGTATATAATCAAGTTATGTTCAAGATATAATTAACTTTTATTAATTAAATGTTGTAACATGTATTCTTTAGGTCATACTCTTTATATGTTCTTATGTATGTATGTATGCTATATTCTTACCTATGCATTAATCTACATTCTTATATATGTATAATTTAGGATCTCCCCTTAAGACATGTCATTGAATATAGTTATTATATACTTAGATTAAAGAATTAAAAATAATAACATATACATAAACATGAATATTGAAAACATACATGTGTCTACATTTAACATGAACATATTTACATGTACATTTATGAAATTAAATATACATTAATCTACATTCTTATGACATGCCATTAAATATAGTTAATTACACTTAGTTATAAGACATTAAGATCAATAACATATGTACATATAAAAATGTGAATATTAAAAACATGTACATGTCTAGTTTTAAAATGAACAAATATACATACATCTATGTTCAAAATAAAAAATACATTTTGATCTACATTCTTATGTATAATTTAGGATCTTAACCCTTAAGATATTTCATTTAATTACACTTACATGAAGACATTAAGATGAATTTAACATATACATAAACATGAATATTGAAAACATACATGTCTACATTTAACATGAACATATATACATATATCTATGAAATAAAATATATACATTTTAATTGACATTCTTATGTATAATATAGGATCTCCCCTTAAGATGTATGTCATTAAATATAGTTAATTACACAGTTTAGATAAGGCATAAAGATGAATAACATATACATAAACATGAATATTGAAAACATGAATAAGGCATTAAGATGAATAACATATACAGAAACGTGAATAAAACATATACGTAAACATAAAAGATTAAGATGTATTAAAAAATCAATAACATGTACATGTTAGAGTAATTATTTGTTCTAACTTATTAATTAAATCACTTTGATTTAATTAATTAAGTTGCCTATTACTCTAGTTTTCTTAAGCTATCTTGTAGGTGCATATAATTAATATTTTATTAATTATATTGTGCAACCCTAGCTTTTTTAGGCTTTAGTTTCTGTTTTCGGGTTTCATGATTCCTTTATAAGGATTCATCTCTTTGTATTTTAAACATTCACTTATTGGATTATATGAGATATTGCTCTTTGCATGTCCATAAGATGGATCTGGCTTTTTGGCCTCCTTGATTTTTCCTTGCCTCTGTTCTTTGCCTCATCCATGTGATAGGGTTATGCATGCAGGTGTTCTTAGGAGATTAGTTTTTCACCTAATTCTAACATGGTATCAGAGCAAGCTTGCTGCTTGCTGTTCGTGGTTTGTTGAAGCGTTTCAGAAGCTACATTTTTCGGAGTAGTGGGAGGCAAAAATTGCAAAAAAAATTGATTTTGTGGCTATTTTAAGCCGCTGCGGTTAAGAAACCGCAACAAAGCCACTAGCGGTCACCACTGGCGGCAACCGCTGGCGGTCTGCCAGCGGCCCGCAGCGGCTCTGCTGGCGGTTCCCACCGCGGCACCACCGCAGCCCCGCCCATGGCGGCCTCCGCTCCGCCCTCCCACCACCCGGCCTCCGCTCCGCCGGCGGTGCAGTGGTGGTGGAGGTTCTTTGTTTTTTTAATTGTTTTTTTATTAAAAGATAATAATTTTTTGCATTTTCAGAGGCCCTGGAGGTTTTTTCTCCATAACTTGAGCATACAGACGTATTTTTTCAATCCAAAAAATGCGCCGAAAAGATGGTTCCAAGACGGAGATGATGGTATAGGTTTTTTTGGGTTTTGATGCAGTTTGGTTTCCTATTTTGGTAGTCAAAGATGGATTTTCTATTTTGCACTCCGGGAGGCATATCTTGAGCTTCCGATCTCCGATTTTGGATTTCGTTATATCACTGGAAAGCTCTTTCTGTGCTCTTTCTATTGATGCTAGTTGTTGTTCCAGATTTTGTTCCAGGAAAATCCTATTCAGTCTTTTGCATTTTAGCATTCTGGTGGATATTCTGTTTGTTTCAAGTCTAGAGATCGATTTTGTTGCTTCAGTTGCTTCGTTTTGGGCTTTAACTTCTGTTGTTTCAGCCTTATGTTTTTTCTGATCATTGTTGATATTCATTGTAAGCATCTTTATGCAACGCATTGAGTTAAAGTGCCACCCTTGCGTTTCGGGATCCTTTTCATCAATGTGATTCGTTGTACTCGCACTATTTTATAAAGTGCCATGGGGGGGATAGTTGTTTGCCGCTTATAGGCCCTCTTTCTCTAAATACTCATGCAGTGTCGATGACACGTGCCTTTATTGGTGTTTTGTACCTCACTCTCGATGTATTTGGCTCCTGTGTTGTAGGAGATTCTTGGCCCATCGTTTCAGTTGCCTGTCACCTCACTTGCCTTAAGGGGAGGTTATATTGATGTTCTATGCTTCTTTGGTTGATGGTTCATGCCTTCTATTTCTATGGAGGTTCTTTTGGTTGATGGTTCGTGCCTTCTATTTCCATGGAGGTTCTACAGATCAGCATTTTGACAGAGTTTTGCAGTTCTTCATGCTTCAATGATTCTCTTCTAATCTCTTTGTTCCTTCTTCTGGAACATTCTTTTCTATCTCTTTTTGGAGTAGGGTTTTTCCCATGTGGTTTTCTCTATTTCTCCTCTTTATAGAGATTTTGTTGTGATTGGGTCCCTGATCTAGCCTTGTTGCTGGGACCCAATTCTCTTTCATAGCTATGCTAGGTTAGCTTCCTCCCAAGCTTCGCTTAAGGGGGGGTGTTAGAGTAATTATTTGTTCTAACTTATTAATTAAATCACTTTGATTTAATTAATTAAGTTTCCTATTACTCTAGTTTTCTTAAGCTATCTTATAGGTGCATATAATTAATATTTTATTAATTATACTGTGCAACCCTAGCTTTTTTAGGCTTTAGTTTCCCTTTTTGGGTTTCATGATTCCTTTATAAGGATTCACCTCTTTGTATTTTAAACATTCACTTATTGGATTATATGAGATATTGCTCTTTGCATGTCCATAAGATGGATCTGACTTTTTGGCCTCCTTGATTTTTCCTTGCCTTTGTTCTTTGCTTCATCCATGTGACAAGGTTATCCATGCAGGTGTTCTTGGGAGATTAGTTTTTCACCTAATCTAACAGTACATTAACATTAATAAATTTATATGAATATTGAAAATATGTTTCTAATATTTTCTGATGTTTTCCTCCAATATTTTCTTATAGTTTTTAAATATTTTTCAAACTAATATTTTTAAATATATTTTCTAATGTTTTTCTAATATTTAAAAATGTAAATTTTTTTCTAATTTTTTCTAATAAAACTAATATTTTTCTAAATTTGTTTTTTATAATATTTTTATAAATAAAAATAATTTTCTAATTTTTTTTTCTAATTAAACTAATATTTGTCTAATAAAACAAATACTTTTCTAAATTTTATTTTCTACACTATTTTTAAAAAATATTTTAAAATATTTTTCTAATGATTTCTAATTTTCAAGGCTAATGTTTATAAAACTATTTTCTATTGTTTTTTTCTAATTTTTTTCTAATATTTTGTAATGTTTAAATCCTAATTTATTTTCTCATAGTTTTCTAATATTAAATTCTAAACTATTTAAAAAAAATATATTTTCTAATATTTTTCTAATATTATATTATTATAAATTTTCTAATGTTTTTCTAAATTTGTTAACTAAATTTTATATTATTATAAATTTTCTAATGTTTTTCTAAATTTGTTTTCTAAAATTTATATTAATAAAATTTCTAATGCTTTTCTAATTTTTTTCTAATTTTTTTTTCTAAATTTTATATGATTATAAATTTTCTAATGTTTTTCTAATGTTTTTTCTAATGTTTTCTAAATTTGATTTTTAATATTTTTAATAATGTTTTTCTAATGTTTTCTAATTTTTTTTTCTAATATTTTTCTAATTTTTCTAAATTAATATAATTAAGTTTAACATAAATAAATAATAAAAATATTAAATTAACATTAAAATATGCTTTGAAAACATTAAGAATGTAAAAAATATATTAAAATATGCTTTGAAAATATTAAAAGTGTAAAAAACATTAAAATAATAATATATACACATACCTAAATAGTGCGAGGATGAGAATCTAAAGGAAAATGATAGGCGAGCGCTCACCATTATTGTACGTTCACTCCAACCCTTGTGTCAATGCCTTTAAAATGAATAATAATGGGTAGAAAATGACGTTTTAATGTTGGATTTTCATTTTGAATATGTTCACTACAAACATACTTAATTAAGTATGTTTGCAGCAAACATCTATTAAATTTGTTTTGAATGTTCACTATGACATGTTTTAACTACGCACATATGAAAGTTATGATTTCCGTTTTTTACAATTTTTTAATTTTTCCTTCATCCCACTAAAGTGGAACCCATTATTGTGGGTTCACCCTAGATTGTTGACCAGTTATAGGACATCTACCAGAGGCTTGGAGGTTATGTGCTTGAGATGTTATGCTGATGTTGATCTCAATCTTGATTACTTTAACTTAACCATGGTATGTGATGGTATGTTCTATGTTGAGTGTGTTTATATTGTTGATTACTATTTTTAGCACCTTGTGAGATGGCGAGATTTATGCTATGGGATATCTAAATTGACCATTTTTGAGTCCTCAATCAATTATACTTGGGTTACTTTCCAATCACCTTGATGGGACTAAAGTGTTTGCTTTGATCTTGGTGATGTAATGTTGTGACATGTTTGACTTAACCATTTGAGTCATTGATCAATATTGTTATGGGATACTTTCCAATTGCTCATTGAGAACATATTTATATTGTGATTTATCTTTGATGTTTTCCAGTTGCTTGTAGAGAACTGATGTGATTATTGTTTAATATCTTTTGACGCTTTCTAGTCACTTGTATAGGGCTGAGGTGATATTTATATGCTTCTTGATTTGTGATTTTTTGAGCCTAGGGTAGGTTATCTACTTGTAGTGTTGGGAAATGGCTTGCAATGGGGTTCAGAGCCCTAAGTGGTTGCTAGGGTAACTCATTGTAAGTTGTTTAATAAGCGAAAACATTTACACTAAATGAGATTAAAATGAACCTAATAAGAGTTTTATATGTTCTCACCCATGCCTCGAGTGCTAGTACAAACTAGGATGGGAGTAGAGAGAACACTTGGTTGCGACCTTGCATTCTGTAGTATGCCTTGTCAGTATGAGAGGATACTAGTGGTCGCATTAGGATCATTAGGGACTTGAGGGTCCTAAGGGACTACTCGGGTAACTCTAAGCGTGATTCATGCAATGACACTTGCTTTCTTACATAGTAGGTTTCCTATGTGTCTTGTGTGCCTCTGGGAATTTGGTATCGACTTGTCTTAGAACCTTTGAGTTAGAATAATTTTAGGATTTCCTAGACTTAGAGAGTATTTTGATGTTTGGATTGATATCCTATTTGGGACTTGACACTATCTCCTCAACACAATGGGAGTGGGTCATTTAGGTTCCATGCGGTCGGGTGGTAGTGCTTTTTCACTCTTACCATTGAGATCCGTTCGTAGTCACTATGGCTAGAGCTTCCTTGTGTACAATTTCTTTCATTCTATCTATGTATCATTATGATGGATGGTTATATTTTATGATGGATGTTTGTACCTTTTATGATGGATGGATATATCGTGTATAGTGGATGGTTTCATTTATTTTATTGCGCTTGTATCATGGATTCGAGGAGGATGATGTATTTCTATTTCTACATATGTATATTCTTTTAAGCCTTTCATACCCTGTGACATGTATAGTGGATGATTGAGCATTCTGAATTAATTTGCCAAGAGGCATTTGGAACAAATGTATAATGTTTTATGGACATTGGACTTTATAATTATTCTTTCATATGAATGTGGTATTTGATGGACTTAGTATTAGATTAAATCTAAATGTAATTCAATGTCATGGGATCCTTAAGAAATGTAACCTATTATGTATGCTTCTAGTTGATTGTATGTTGTTGCTTCCACTACTATGTGTTTGATGTGTATGTTATTCTTTCTTGTTTCAAAAAAAAAATGTTGGCAAAATTAGTAAAACATTAGGTTATTTCTTTTGGATCCCTTGGCGAGGCATTACAGGGAGTATCTGTGGTGAATATATTCATCTAGGACTCTTTTTCGATGTTGTTTTTAAAAGTGTCTTTAGACACTTGAGTAGGTTAGAGAAAGTTGTTATAGAGATTGATGGTTTCTGAAACCTTTGACATTGATGTCAATGGGGGAGAAGTACAGAATGAAAAATAGTTTGGAGAATATAGTTTCAGACAAGAAATATAGTTTAGGAGAAGTACAACATAGAGAATATTGACGTATATCAATGGGGAAAAATGATTGATGAAGAGGATTTGAAAAGAAAGATTAACAATCTTTTATAGTTGGTATTTTTGGAACTAGATGTTTTTCATATATGTTGCCATCAATGCCAAAGGGGGAGATTTTTGGAAGCATGAATGCTGATGATACTTCCATGGGGGAGTATTGTAGAAACATGATTAGATCATTACCATGATGATATGTTACATTCATGACTGTGTTTGTCATTAATGTAAACACAATAGTTTTCTGTGGTATTTGATAGAAGAATAATGGAAAGACCAAGTTGGTACAAATAGATCATTGCGTACTTTCACTAAGAAAGGTTAAATGTATGCATCTAACCTAAGAAGCATAAGATATTATGTTTGGAAGAAGTTATGCAAGTTTTGGTGAAGACTGTTCTAAGATAGAGTTTACAGAGGTATGTTTTGGTATACTTGTTATATCTCTTAGTAGAGTTGTTATTCTATGGAGCTGAAGTTAAAGATGTGAAGCTGACATTCTAGAGCTAATGTAGCTAAGCTCAATCATCATAATATTGAATGTATGGAAAGTTATTCAAGTTACAAGACAAAAGATTAATGTTATTGCTAAGTGTAACATTTTCTTAATGAGGTCCTATAATAATTAATTGAGAAGATGTAATAGCCATTTCAAGGAATTCTTTTATGGATTCGATATAAAGGAAGGACATTTTCCTTTATTGTGATGATATGTATATGATACATGAAGAAATTGCAAAGAACAGAATGAAAAGGTAAGTAGAGCAGAGTGAATGTGAATGAAACTTCATTGTTGAAGTTTAATTATGTGATCTGAAGTTTGATACTTGGATCTGAGGTTTGTGACCTGGTCTACAAGGTTAGATAGTAATTGGTCTAGTTGACAAGATAGAGGAAAGAAGTTAAATTACAATACATACAATTATTCTGCAAGGAATAGTTGAGAGATTAGTTGGACAATGAGTTTGGTAATCTTACTCTAGAAGCTGTTTGGACAATGGGTCCTAATCTTGTCTTCTACAACTCCTAATAGGGATGGAATCTTCTAAGAAGGATTCAAAGTCCCCTAATAGGGACTCATATGTACTAAATGTTGTAATAGAATCCTAACAAGGTACATCCTCTAACAAGGAATATTTATATTACTACATCATCTTGTGGGCATCATTCCCACCGGGGCTTTCCCTCTAATCAAGGGTTTCGCTAGTTAACATATCTAGGGTAATTGTGTATGTGCATCTTTGTATGGTTTTTATTTACTTTGGTTGAATGGTTAAGATTATTTAAAGTGGATAAATGCTTGAATTATTGGATAACTAATTCACCTGCCCCCCTCTTAGTTATCTTTGTGGACTATTATTTCTAACAATATGTTAGTAAACATATTTGTATTTTGCAAGATCAACCTTAGAAATGAATCTTGAATGCCAGATTGGGAAGACAAGATTTAGCTACTAATAGTTGGGTCACTTTGTAGTTAAATTACATAAGTGCCCTCTGACTTTCGATATGAAGGTACAATTCCCTTCTTTGGATATGTATGAATTTAGACAATGATTTTAATAACCTGAATGAAGTAAAGGCTTACAAACATCTACCCGTAAACACATAATAGATGCAAAAAATCTTAAATACAAAGAAAGAAGATACAAGGAAGTGATACACAACCCATTCCTCACATTCACAAACTAAGACTAAAAATGAAAACACAAAGAGTTTATATCCCTTTCCAATGAATGACTAAACTAGAGAACAAAGCTCCACTATCAACCATCTATTTGCATGGAAAATGAAGTTATAGTCGATCATATGAGGCACAACTCAATATAACCGAAAGGAAATAGTCCAAAAGTTCATAGACTCAAAAACATTTCCCTATTTATTCAATATCAAAAGATGAGCTCATAGACTCCAAATTTGCATAACAAATGGTACTAAAAAAGAAATATAAACCCTACTCATTGCTCAAAAAATAGATCAAAATATCTCCTCCTCTATAGCACTCAGTTTAATGAAAAAAAGAACCCCCATTTTAACCATATTTTTACAATAATATAGTTTTGTTGGATGGTTATTTTAGTTTTATAATTGAATTGTGGAATGAAACCTTTAATAGGATTTCCCATGTTTGTGATACCCATTCATGAAATTATAAATATAGTTTATAACAACGTGAGCACATTTATCTTATACTATATCCCTCTTTATTCAACAAGTGGCATTTGAATATGTTAAAAAAAATTGAAGATATACTTTATGTTGGGTGGATCAAAATATTTTTGACAGCCAGAATAGGTTTCACTATGGGGGCATAACTATTTATCCCACCATTAGATATCCTTCATTTTTGGATAGTTGTTGCAATCCTAATTCTCCACATTCTAACCCAAGAAATTTTGAAAATATTATTCAAGTCAAGAATTATTCACTAGTATTTGAAGGTCCATCAAATTGTCACAAATCATAATTGTTAAGATTAATGTTACTAGCATCAATCTTATATTTGCCATCTTTTCTTATATCCATTTGATGGATTAATGATTTATTCTAGATATATTCTAATTCTTGGGTTTCCAAATCATTTGTTACAACTCGTATTTACTATAACCATGTCATATTCTTTAATTGATGAACATGATTGAACTTGTTGAAATACATCAAACCTGTTGAACTGGTTGGAGCCTACTGAACCAATTTAAACCATTGTGCACCCTTCGAACCTTGTTCAACTTGTATGGACCATTTTGAACCTAGTGGAACCACTTTGAATTGTATTTCACCTGCATGATCTTGGAAACATCTATAGAAAGAAACCAAAACCATAATGTACCAGATGGAATCACTGAACTTGTGCTTCAAACCTAAACTCTGAACTACTGAACCTACACTTTGAATGTATACCTTCATATCATTGAAATTTTTGCCTTGTTGAGCTTGTGAGTCTCTTTGAATTGTTATGAATTAGTCCAAACCATTTCAAACTCAAGTGCACCTACATGTACTATTGAACCTTCTTGAACCTTTGAAATCATTGGACTACTTGCAACACTAAACTTGTAGAACCATATGAACTGCTTTGAACTAATTGAACTATTTTGAACTAGTTGAGTCTATTTGAACTTGGTTCAGCTTGAATATGATTGAAATGAAAATATTTTCTTCTTTCAAAATATCATTAGGCAAGCCCACATACTTAGTTTCATACCATTATGAATAGGAAAAAATTAAAATTTATTTTAATGGAAAAAAGTACATAAGACCATAGGATAAATTTGTATGAATGATTTTCAAAGAATGAACTAATTGTTTGATAGTAACACGAAATATTTACTAAATATAAAAATAAATAACATGAATATATAATAGAAATTGAAGAACCCAAAGAAATAAGAGATGAAACAAGATAGAGAGATCGCTTCATTTAAACATGAACTACTCATTGACCAATCACAATCAATCTATAAGTGGTACCTTACATAAACAAATTATGAACCGTTGTTTGTATCCAATAAAGAAACTAGACAATACATGGAACGATGACATCAGATAAAGAAAAGCAGAAGAATAGATGAAGTAAAAAAGATTTGGAAAGATTTTGAATACCTTAGACAACGTAAAGCAAAAACACTTGGAATAATAATAAGTGGGACATGATAAAGATAAATGGAGACGTCCGGAAGAAAGAAATTATTGCTAACATTCCCTGATATTGATTGATGGACAACATGTTTGAATAAAGAATAATAGCCCACCAAATTACGTAGGCTTTCAGTTTCAATATAACAATGTATTGTAATCAAGTGGACAGAAATGCCCAAAAAAAGCTCATAAAGAAGATGGAATACTTTTATTTTGAATTTACTCTTTTACGTCTAATAATCAAGAGTACAATTTTTTTTCAATTCTGTGTTAAAACCGTTCAGATTTACCAATCGGGAAGGATTTTTTGGCCAGATCAACGTCGGTTTCTTTTATTCATGCTTGTAAAATGAACTTACCAATATCCGATATACAAGTTAGGAATAGAATATGAATAAGAATTGAATTATGACTGTTTAAAAACAAGGAACACATTTACAATAGTATGATTGGACACTCGAACAATGCTTCCTATCAAATTACATTCTTTCCACAAAAGGAATCTCTTCGACTCACGGAAGCTTGAGGGCTATTCTTCAATAGCAGAGTGCAGACAGGGTTGTAAAATTTTAAGCACCTTCGATCGGTTGCAGTTGGGTGTGTGTAGGAATTTGGGAGATCATTAATAACCAGATAAATTATGGCAGACGCAATTTCACAAGCTGTTATTGGCAAACTTACTGAGATGATAGTCCAACAAGCAGCTGGAGAGGCTGCGCTAATCTGCAACTTCAAGAGGGATTTCGAGTGGCTGAAGAAGAGACTAAGAATTATAAGCGGTGGGCTCAAGTATACCGATAAACTTCCGCATGCACGAGACGATGAAGGTATCAGAGAATGGCTGCTGAGCGTGAGGGACGTGGCGTGGGATGCAGAGGACATTGTGGAAGAATGTGCTGTTCGCTCCCTTTACACCGGATCTCATGCAATTCACTCCTGCTTCTCATGCAATCCTGCTGAATTAGTCTTCCGCTACAGAATGGGGAAAAGGATTCAAGAAGTAAAAGAAGCAATCGAGTCCATTACAAAAGATGGAAAGCAGCTGAAGCTTTTCCGTGATCTGGTGCCGTCTGGATCCGACCAGGCATCAAGCAGTACAGCAGCAGGTGAAGCGTGGAAGGGAAATAGTCTCCTGCCCAACGTTTCACACCCAGTGGCTATCGAGCCCAAGATTCAACACCTCATGTCCCTCATAGATGAATCAACTGTTCCTGTCATTACCGTGGTGGGAATGGGCGGAGCAGGGAAGACGTTTCTTCTCCACCACCTGTTTGACAGAATCAAAGAAAGGTATGAGCTTTCGATGTGGCTTTCCATATCACAATCATATTCCGTTCATCGACTACAGTGTGATTTAGCGTCGCATGTGGGTAGTTTAGAGGTGAAGGACTTAACTGAGGAGCGAGCTGCGGAGATGATTCATGCCGCTTTACAGAAAGTAAAGTCTCTCATCGTGCTGGATGATGTTTGGAGGGCGGCGCGGGGAGATAACATCATTACAAGCCTCGGACTTCCGATTGGCCATGGGAGCCAATGTAAAGTGTTGGTTACAACGAGAAGTAGGGATGTTTGCGTAAATCTTGGTGCCTCTATTTATGAAATGGAGCTTTTATCTGAGGAAGAGAGTTGGGAGTTGTTCTGCGCTCATGCATTCCCAGATTACGCCCAAAATGTCCCACCACATTACATTGAAGAGGTGGCTCGCCCTGTTGAAAAGCAATGCGGCTGTCTACCGTTGGCGCTGAAGACAATAGGAGCTTCTCTCTCCGGCTGCACAGATACAAGAAAGTGGAAGTCTAAATTGTCTCAGCTCAAACAGTCAGAGCTGCGCCAACAGAAAGAGCTCGCCGATCCGGACTACCGCATCATAGAGATTCTGAGACTCAGTTATGACTCTTTGCCCTCACCTCTCAAGCCTTGTTTTTCTTATTTGTCCTTCTTTGCCGAGGATGAGATTATAGATTGTGAATATCTCATAAGTCTCTGGATTGTGGAAGGATTCATTCTCCAGAGTAAGAATCAATGGGATGTAGGTTGGGGTTATTTATGTCAATTGGGCAATCTGTGCTTGCTTGAAGTATGGGAGGGTTGGGGTCTAGTCAAATATTGCAAGATCCACGACTTGTTGTTTGATTTGGCAGTTGATATATCTAAAGAAAACAGATGTACATTTGCTGTTGAAGATGAGTTAACATCTGCGAAAAGAATCTTGCTCCCCAAAAGAGGCATAGATATGGGCATCGCGCCCATGAAGGCTTCTTGTCCCAGCAGATCTCTTCGCACTCTTTCACTTAATAAAAATCCCCTTGATAAAATCGAGGCAAACTTCTTGAGCCCTGTCAGATTATTGAGGGTTCTGGACTTGAGTGAAACTAACATCTCATCATTGCCCCACTGTGTCGCAAAGCTGAAACTTCTGAAGCTGTTAAATTTATCATGCACAAAGATTACAGAGATACCAATCTGTGTGAGGAGTATGAAGAGTCTCCTCTTTCTTGATCTATTTCAGTGCCGACGTCTGCGAAGGGTGCCTGAGTGGATAAGAGAATTGAAATGTCTGGAGCATTTGAATGTAAAGTACTGCCACGATGAAGTGAGGAATAAAATGCCGAAGGGAGTATCAGAGCTGATGTCTTTGCGGGTACTGAGGTCGGAGGACATGAGGCTCTCCGTTGAAGAGGATGGGCTGTTGACGTTGGAGGATGCTGTCAAATTAACGGGCCTCCAAGAGCTAAGCTTACAAGTTAGGCAGGAGAAGGAGATGAAAAGCATCGAAGATGGAATCCTTTGTAAGATGATAGCGATGCGCCACCTGTCAATAGCATCTCGTCTCTCTACAGAACCGAAGCTGCCGCAGAATATGAGTGCCCTGCAAGATCTGGAGACACTCTATGTGCGGAAATTCGCCGTGCCGAGGTGGGTGTGTATGCTGGTAAATCTGAGACAACTCGTATTGTTTTATTGTGCTTGTGGCACTGGCGATTATCCGGCATTTGAAGCAATGCCTAATTTGGTGGAGCTGAAAATATATGGGAATGGGAATTGCAGAGAATTGCCCAAGTCATTTGCAAAGTCTTCGGGATTTCCGAAGCTGCGATTTCTGCTCACTGAAGACTTTCCTCTTTTGGAGGAGTTGCCGGATTTGGAGGATGGAGCGATGGACGCGTTGGAGATTTTCCGTCTGCGGGAGTGTCCGAAAGTGAAGAATCTTCCAAAGGGATTCGAAGGACTGAGAAGACTAAAGGAGTTGAATTATTTTGAGTCAGGAACCGATGAATTTAGAAAGAGATTGAGTGACGGCGGAGAAGATTGGAATAAAATCAAAGCAAACAATCCCTATGTCTACTTCATGCGATAGATTAAAAAATTACGAAAGTTTACAAGTTTTCATATTTAGTGGTTGTATCTAGATACTTGCTATGTACATGTATGGAAACATCTATTAGGAATACACATATGTGGGCATTATCTTTTTAGTATTGTGTTTAGGTAATATTATTGCATTGAATTGAAGTCTATTGATCAATATTATTTTATTATTATACTTTATTAAATAAATTAAATGTATCGAAAGTTTATGTGATAATTTTTTAATTTTAAAATTGCATTTATCTTTATTTTATTGGTTCAAACAAATGTGTCTTGTAAGGCTATTTTTTTTGGAATACAAACTTTATTTTTAAATTTTTTTTACTTAATAGTTCTATCTAAAATATTAATTTTAAAAGAAACTCCTACTTTTGTTTGCTTTTTTTTCTAATAGAAATTTCTAATTTTTACCATTTCTAACTTTCAACAAATTATGAATCGTTTTAATTTACAAGAAATTATTATTAATGTGCATTCATGGAATGCCCACATTTGATTTCTTGACAATCAAATCATAATGAAGACGTTCAACTTGTTGAAGAAGGATACATTAAGAAGAAGAATGTTTATGTATGTAAGGGAAAATCAATTTATAGGAAAAGTAGATGGAAATAAAAGTTGGAAAGACAATAATAAATTTTGAAATAATGAAGGTTCTAATAGTTTTTCTAGAAATAATGGTGTATAAAAATCAAGTGGAAAGAAATCTCATTATATATAGGTAATGATGTGGTAAGAATCATATGGAGAAATATTATTTAAAGAATACTATCAATTAAAGGAAATAGTACAAGATTGAAGATTTTTTTTTTAATGATAGCAAAGTAGATAGAGAAATATTTGTAAGCATCCCCATCAAAAAGAAAAATGGTGCATTTAGAGTCACATAGATCTCAAATAGATTCGGACAATCATGTAGCAAGAGTTACACAATGGAAAATATAATGAACTATCAAGAAATGTGCAAGATCAATCTTCAAATTATCTAAAAATTTAAATGGATAGTTGCAACATTCAGTCATATATTACAATACAACTTATGCCCAATTACAAATAGAAATCTTTGTACCAATATTTGGTTTGAGACCTAATTCATTCTTATCATCAGCATGCTACCTCTAGAGATCGATTCCAATCCTTATAAAGATATTATGACATACATGTTGGCCAATAATATATAACATTCCCCAAGAATTAGAAAACATAGTACCATATAGGAAAAGACCTAAACTACATAAATTTGGTCATATAACCCATAAAATTATAGTGATCCAAGATACAAGTCTACAAAGTCTAAAGGTGACCCCACAATTGTGCCTTACACTTTTTCAACATGTCAATTTGTGCTGAAAAAATACATCTTTAAGAAAATATGATGATTTAAGTCTTGATAGGTTTCATTTGAAAGAAAGAATTAAAAATGGTTATATAAAAATATGTAAGATAAAAAAAAATTGATACAAGCTCTACTACTCAATCATACCTACAATGGGGTCTCTTTTGCAACTATTAAAATGCTAAACAAAAATTACTTCCACTTTATATTTTGGAGAAAAAAATGAATTCATTTCACAAACCTCTTTATTTCCTATTGTAGTACTCAAAAATATATTTCCAATAATTACTTGATGTTAATATAAATTAATTATATGATAAATTCACATGTCTAGATTTGCTAAGAATATATATATTTCATCATATATCAACTTCTATGTTTGATTTTCATATAAAAATAGTCAAAGAGAAAAATATACTAAAAATTATTTACACAATATGTATTGAAGTGTTGCTTCGATTCAAAAAATAAAAATTCAAAAAATACACAATCAAATACAAGCCTTCATTCTTCCACATTGCAAATGTTCAAAGACAAATTGGAATGCAAACATGAAGTATGTGTGTTCTTTATTTCTCTTATTTTATTATTTGGGCATTCTCACCTAACATTGCATGTTTATGTGTCAAATGAAACAATTGAGGGTGCTTATAAAGAATTCCATATTAGCTTTCTCTCATTGGTTGATTGTGCAGGAAACAAAGCCTTGGATCAACCCTTGATGAAGAACCCAAAAGGGATGCACTCTATCTTGGGTTGGTCCATGAGGGATGCACTGCATCCTTGATTGAGAAAGGATGCACTATGTCCCTACTAATCAAGTGTAGCAATCTTTAGGAATTGCCTTTGGATCCCAAAATAGGTTTTGAGAAAATCTCATTTTCATGCAAAAAGGGAGTTAAGACAAGTAAAGGGAGAGAAAGAGGAACTAAGCAAATGGAAAATTTCCTCAAGTTTTGTGTTATACAATAGAGATTCCAAGGAGGACTTATTAGGTCCTACCTAGATCCCATTTAAGAAAAGTGCAAGGGAGATATGTAAATGCATCCTAAATTTAGATTTAACATTAAATTGTATCAAATAGGTGCTAAATGGTCATAAATTGAAGTGCTTCCAATTTAATATGGTACATTTAGCCCCCCAGTTTAACTTGATATGACACTATATGAATATGTAAGCTAGAATAAAGAAAATATTTTACTTGAAGGAAAAGGACATAGGAAAGTCCATAATGTAGAGATCTTGCATGAAAGCATTAGTACACATGCTCTGCAAAACACACATTAGTGTAAAAGCCAAAAGTACCTAGAGGTTACTAGGAATGATTTTGTGAGGTTCATAGGTGCCCATATGACACCTTGTTTCAACTTTTCTTTTAGGGAAGGAAAAAAAAGGTGATATATCTAATGCCATGAATCAAATATGCATATTGATGAAAAATACCTTTTAAAACCAATGAGCAAGTTATCTTAACTATTAGACACAACTGATGTTGATGAAAGGAGGATATTCTCAAACATAAGTGATGCTAGTGAAAAATAAGGTTAAGTAATCTAGCTTTGTATTTTCTGTAGAAGAGTTAGATCATTTGTTACGTTGTCATTAATGCAAAGTTGATTGACATTATTGATTCATGTAAATTATAAATCATCTAAAATGTGTGGTGTTGAATAGATAAATGAATGGTAAAGTTAGAAGATGGAATAAAGAGGTAATGTTTAGTATGTGATGTTAATTGGGAAACTAATGAATTGGTCTATGTTTGTATAATATTCGTTTGATTATTTTACATGGCTTGATGAAGATTTAAGAGGATGCACAAGAAAATTATTTCGGTTGATAAGAAAGGAACGAGGTTGTAAAGTTAAAAACTAGAAGTTAGTAAGTTACTTTGAGCTAGACAATGTGGGAAATGAAAGAAGAAGCATAAAGGTTAAGCAAAGAAGATAAAGATTATGGAAATATGATGAGTAACAATGAGATAGACAAGGTGGTCAGTAAAATAAAAAGAAGAAAGGTTAATTAAAGAAGATAATATTAATCAAGAAAGTGTAGTATCAACCAAGCAATTTTTTTTACTAAGAGAGAACACTAATGCTCGAGCTTAGTATTGACCAAGTGATGGAGGTGTTCATTGAAGCTTTAGCACAATTAATTGAAAGTGAATATTTTGTGAAAGATCATGACCTCAACCAAAGATCTAAACTATTCTAGAAGATTCTAAGATAAGGAAAAAGAGTTTTAGACTAATCAACAAAGGATATTGACAAGGTAAAATATGATGGTGAAGATTGGAGGTGTGTTTCATGATCTAAGGAAAATCCCAAAGTTTGAGGTTAAAATGTTTTCTCAAATGTCTAGATTTAATGCATCTAAGCTAGAATATGATCAAATGGTTGTGATTAAGTAGCAATAGCTTGATGAGTTTGATAAAGAGGAAAAAATTGTCAATACAAGGAGAGACCAAGAAGGTAAATGTCATCGGTCTATTTTCTAATGAAATATTGGTAACCGAGTAAATCAAAAGTGTGAAGTGAAGTTGATTGATGATGTTAGTATGATGGCCTATTAATGAAGGAAAAGTTATGTATGAAATGGAGTTCTGAACATGCAAAGTATTGCAAATTTATTAGATCATTTCATTATTACCCCCAACCATTGTATAAGAAAATCTCTTAACTAAGAAGCCTTAATAGTTATACTTGTAAATTCTTTTGTAAGGTGACATTTCATTAAATGTTTACAAGTCCTTTAGATGGGTCACCCATATGGGCGATAATGTCTAGATGATCTTTGGTGTAAAGCCCCAAATAGGGTCACATATAGAAAATGTGCATGTAACTTTTGACATGGTTGGCTCTTAATCGAGCTCACATTAGAAGAGTGATTTTTTTGGTGACTAGTCCCAATGGTTTTTTACCCTAACTAGATTTCCATGTTATATTATTGGTTAAATTTGTGATTTATTATTTTCATGTTTATCTTATGTACACTATATTTAATTTATATTACTCAGTAGGAGGTTCTAATATGTTTTTAAGGTTGGATAATTTCATCTATTTATTGAGTGAATTGCTGAAAAGTTTAAGTAATTATAAGTGTGGTGAATTGTTTAAAGGTCTTTAGGATAAATAAATACTTAGGACAAGGTGGTCAAACCATAGGTTTTAATTGAATAAATGATAAAATGAAGATTTGATCAAAGATAAATGATTGATAAATTACATAAAATTGATTAAGCATAAGATGTAGTTTACTATCGAGATTAAAAATGTTGACAAGGGGGCTTATAGTTTACTATATTATTTTTGGTCGATGACATTTGGGACTCTTTGACTAATGTGTAAGAGATCTAGGAACACATTAAGTCAAAGAGTGATGATGTCAAGCTAATAAGATATCTAACTCGAAACTAGTAGTGAATGAGGTGTGGTAAGATAAACCAAATCTAAACTTGTAGTGAACTAGAGTTAGCCAAGCTTAACCAAGATCAAAGAGAGAATCTAAAGCTTAACCAAGATCAAAGAGAGAATCTAACTCTGTACTAGTAGTATGTGAGTCACAAAAAGATAACTAACTTTGAACTAGCAGTGGACTAAAGTTAGTAAGGTTGATCAAGATTAGAGAGACCTCAAAGGATCTCAACTCTAAACTAGTAGTGGACTCAAGCTAAGATGCTCCTAACAAAGATAAACAACATGTCATAATTAATTGTAGATAGAATATTCCTACAATCTTGGGATTTAAATCAAAATAATTTAGAGGATATGTGGAAGTTTGATAGATTTGATCAAATTGAGCTAGATAAGGTTCATGGTGGTAGATAAGTGATATAGAGATTATAGAACCATGTTTGACCACCAAGTAATGAGAATATACTTCATTTTGACAAGGAAGATAAAATAATAGGATTGGACCAAAATAAGAAAGAAAGTGAAATGAAAGGAAGTGAAATGATAAGGGATAAAAACATAGATCTATGTCACCTTTTTGGACATCTAAATCTATTTTGGTCAAATCTCATTTTTCTATTAAAACTAAACTACTTTCAGAAACTAAAAATACTTGTTTTTATATATTAGAGTAAATATTATCATTATATAAATTTTATAGTGTTTTGATTAGTTATAAAATGTTAAATTTTCAAAATATTATAAGTAGGTAATAACATTTGAGATGATGCTCCCTCAAAAAAGGATAAAATAATAAATCATATCAAAAAAATCAAAATTTATATTTATCCCTAGAGGAGAGAGCCATCTTTAAGAATATATAAATTTTTTTCAAAAATGTGTACTTTTGATAGGGAAGTTTTGATGGGAGGAAAAATTTGTTTGTTTCGGATAAGGTCAACCTCAATTACTTATAACAAAGAAAATATATATCAAAACCCAAAAAAAATTTTCTCCCTATCTATACATGTCATCTATAACATACTTTTCTTGAATGAGAGCAAAACATATGATTTGCATATAATTGTTTGACTAGAACTACACCCTATATTTGTTGTTGTTAAAGGACTTCAAAATTTTTAAAAATGAATAAATTCTAACTACAAAACAGAAACAAAAATATAGGTAGAAAATTCATCCAATTTAACAGATTTAATTAGTTTATATCATCTTCAAATTCTAAACATAAATACCATTTTTATGCTATTAATGTTAAACAATTTATGTTTTGGGATCCTTTTTCTTTATAAAAGGTGGCACGGGTTTGTGCTTTTTCGCTAAGAAAGAGGGGATGAAGATGATAGAAGAGATGGAAAAATGAATATATGAAGTTTTCATCTAACAACTTGCAAAGTTTTCCTTAAAGGAGATTAGTCAACTACACTAAAGAATGGGAACTTTTAAATCATAATTTTGATGGTAAAGATTATTTCAGATTTTGATTTTGATCTCAAAAATAGATCCAAGATGTCAAAAGGACAAAGGGATGCAATTTTAGTGAAAATCTAAGAATCTAAAAAATTAGGTCAAAAATACTATATAAGGGGCTAAAAGGCCATTTTCAAATCATTTGGGTTTTGTGATTTCAAAGTGATTAGAGAGCTTGTCAATATGGCCAAGCAGTAAGTTACCAAAAAAAAAAAAAACTAATTTTACCTCATTTAAGTTATTTTTCATGCTTTTAGCTCATTTTCCCAAAAAATTGTACAATGGCCTAGAATGTCATCTTCTAATAATGTGAAACTTTATACAATATTTTAGTTACTTGCAAAGTGTCTTTTATTTTCCTACAGAGTATATCATACATAGCTCACCCTTGAGTCATCCAAAGGTGTACAAAGTGTTGTCTGAAGATAAAATATTATCTATGTACTCTATGAAGTATCATACGAGTGTAGTGCAACATATAAAGTATCAACCAAGTAGAATGTATCTCTTAACTTTGTTTAGGGTTTTCTCAATCATACTTTTAGATGTTTGTGATGTTCTTCTCTAATGTCCCTAGTTTATTTTTGATATACCATTGATGCATTCTGATGTGATTTTTCTTGAATGTGTAATGCAAAGATGATTTCCAAACATAGCTATCAACACACCCCCACCTGATAGGATTGAGATTTGTGCCACAATTGACAGTGGAGGAGAGAGGGAGAATGACCTCCATGGGATTGAGAGAGCTCCTTGAAATGCCCCATGTTAAGGAAAATTGTGGTTTTCTCATAGCTTTGACAGAGAGGTTTCATTCCAACAATAATGTGTTCCATTTGTCCATAGGAGAAATGACCATCACCTTATAGGACATGTATCATATTCTTCATATTCCATGTCATGGGGACCAAATAAGTATGTTTATATTTTTGAACTTTACATGTGATAGATACATGCTTGTTTAATAGTGAAGTTGGAAAGTTCTTTGATGTAGTTATAGATTGATTTGGTACCCAAGGAGGGTATACTTTTCATGCACAAAGTATTTGGTGATCCTATCATTTTAGATTAGATGATCTTAAGGGAGAAGATAATGGAAGAATATGGTGATGACTATCTTGTTTCATGCATTCTTTGTTCACTAATTGGTCGCTTACTTGGGACTAATATGAGATAGAAAGGATTCTACTATGGGTATGACACCTTTATGATGGATCTATTAGCACACCCTTTTCATATGACATCAGGAACCTCTCTCCTAATAGCTAGTATGTCTATAAAAGAGGCTAGAAAATTCTAGGATTTACTAATGTCTCTGTAATTATCATTTCCTCTCTTAATTGACATTGTAACAATGGAACTAACACAGTCCTATTCCATGAGTCGGAAAACAAAACCTTAGATTTCATGGGAGATATTAATCTTGAATAATAGAGTGAGATTCTTAATAGTAATGATGATTATGCTAGGCATATTGTCGAAGGAGTCCTAAGTGAAAGATATTTCAATTATTCTAGAACTTGGAGAATGAACATTGATATCACAAGACTTCTATAGCTTGTCCACTTCAAAGAAAGCTCACAAAATGGAATACACAAGACTTGGCTGAAAGGGGCTAACAATGCCATATTTAGTGTCCATAAAATGAGGGAAATTACTTACTCAAAGGAATATATAAAAGCCTCAATTGGTAGTTTATAATTCACTAAGACAACAAGAATGCCCATTCTCATCATAAGAGATGCTCCTGCTTTCAAACACATATTTTTTTAAATATGGAAAGAAATATCAAATTTTAATTTTTTTTTATAATGTTGGTTCATAATTGTGAAGGAGGATAATCCTCTATGGTTTGAAGTCTACTTTAATAACTATTGTTACATTATCCCTCCCCCTTTGGACCATAAGGATCTGGAGAGAGTAAAATTCACCCTTTCAAAGCTATTCAAATGTAATAGAATGACGAAACTAGTGTCTCAAAAATAAACCAATGATAAAGGAAGGATACTAGTGGGTTTAGAGTCAGAGGTTTTAGAGGATGAGATTATTGTTATTTTATGCCTCCAATGCTCTTATGTTTCTACATCTTAGTAAATTCTATCCCTTAAAGATTCTTAAAATACTTTAGTTCATTTTATAGCACTTTCAACTCTAGTAACTCTATTAGTATCTAAGACTTTAGCTTACAATAGTTTATCAATAATAATATTAAAACTCTATTTATACTTTAATACGATTTGAGTAAACTAAATAGACTTTTATAATATGGGCGTGCTAACATAATTCCTTATTTTTCACAATATTTAGAATAGTTTTCCCACTAATTAGTTTCAATTGTAGTAACATAGTATATGTTCCCCTCTTACAAATATATTTTCTTAATTATTTTATTATGTGTTACTTTCCTTCCCCATAACCTTTAAATTCCATCAATTTGGAGCATTTATGATAGTTTTAATTGATGAAATAGTTTTGATGATGGTTTTCTTAGTTCATGAAGTTTGTGCACATAAATTAGTTTTATGAAGAGCTTATTTATGTTTCTCAATTCACTTATGCACATTTATCCAACATGGACTATGTATGCAAGAAAACTTAACCTGTTGGGAGAAAGAGTGAACAAGCACATGTTAGTTGCATGGGTATATCAAATATTCAAAATAGAACAGAACAGAACTAATAAATTATGCTTCAGTTTTGCAACTCAATGAAACCAAAAAAAAAGTCCTCATGCAACCTCAAAGAAACTCAACAAAGGAACCCATGAGAGGCCCTGTTGGTGTGCTTTAGATTGGAGGAATGTTGGTGCACTCTCCCAAAACACAACTATTTGAATCCCAATGGTTGTAAAATGCAAATGATAATGATCCTACACTAAGATGAATGTAGAATGCTTCAAACAATGGCTATGGTAGCAACCATGCTCGAGAGCATTCAAATGGATATGGAGGTGGGTGCAAGAAAATGAACTAATCTAACAATGCAAGATGAAATGAAATCTATAAACTACCAAGGGTTAGTAACAATGCAAATATGACAATCACTAAAAAGCTCTAGTAGCAAACTAGCATGCTAACAATGCATATGAGGGAGATGGAAAATGCTTGAGACAAGGGCTCTATTTATAGGCTTGAGAGAGGCTTTGGGGAGGTGACATCCATGTGGCATCCACATAGGTGCCACAAGGGAGACATGTAAGCAAGTCATGCAAGTGGTCAACATTCAAAGTTTGCTCGCACATGTGTGAGAAAACTTGAAGGAAGGAGTGGGGGCAAAAGGTGTAAGAGGTGTGGAAGGCATGAAAGGTGTGAGAAGTGTGAGTGTTTCTCACACATGTGTGAGCACACACTTAGGAACTAAAAGGGGTTTAGCAAGGTGTTTAGGATAAATAAGTGGGGATTAAGTAGTGGGTAGGCTTAGAAGGATGAAAGTGATGATTGTAGACTAGGTTTTAGGGTAGGTTTTAAGATTAAATTAAATATAATTTAATTTAATCATAGGTTTAGAGAATTTAATGCAATGGAGGGATTTAAATAAATAAGATTTATTTAAAAGGGGATTTATGGAGCACTATATATTAAATAAATTTAAGACATTAGGGGGGAAGTATTTAAATTAAATTTAAACAGATTTAGGAAGTGAATCTATTTAATTAAATAAATTTAATTAAATAGGTAGAAGAAAATGACAAAATTAATTAGTAAATAATTAATTATAATGTCAAGGGAAATATTCAATAAATTAATATAGTGTTTGGGATGATTTTAAGTGTCTACATTTTGCTCCTCTTTGATGTGATGTTGGAATGACATTATATCAAAGAAAAGAAAATATAGGTTGCCCTATAAAGGATAGGAGTCTTAGGGTTGGTGTCGAAGTGATGATAGAGGAGAAGGGTGCCCCCTCGGGAAAGTTGTGCAAAAAATAAATTTTAGGCAATTTTTGTGAAAAGGTCTTTGGAAGAAAGGAAATGAGAAGAAAAGGGGATAAATGAAGACTTTGCATGACTTGCAGGTAAAAATAGGGGATTGACATAGCTCGAAAAGGACACGGGCTCAAAAAGGGTCCTTGGAGGGCCTTTATAAGCCTCTAAGGGGCTCAAGGAAGGATCATTTACAAACTTAGAGAGTAGAGCACCAGAGTGAGGGATGGACCCCATCGAGAGATTACAGCTTGGCAAGCGCATTTGGGAGCACTAGAGACCAGTTGAGATGGGTCCACTAGTGAGTTGACTAACCCACCTTGTTGATTTTTCATTTTCATAGGCTAGAGTGCATTTATGACACATTAAATAGGCTAAAAATGTGGTTGCGGTGGAGACTTATGTCTGCGTAGATGACAAAACAAAGATAGGGAGGTTTGTAGAGACAAAAGAATCTATCATGTCATCTGTGTAGATGACAAAAGGGGGATGGGGAGGTTCATGGAGACGACAGGATATATCTTGTCGTCTTCTATGCAAACGAAAAAAGGGGGGAAATTGGAGGCAGAGAGGACAATCTCCATGTCATTGTCTCTGCAGATGACAAAACAATAGTTGTCGGTGGGAAACTGGCATCTAGGTAGCTATCAGAGATGTTGAAAAGGCGTCTTTGCTAACTATCATCTATGCTAATTGGCTTTTGTGCTGATCATTGTCTCCACGCATCAACATCTGTGTCGATTCACATCTTTGCCAATTGGGACAAATCAGTAGAGTGCAAGGGAGGATGCCCCATACAGGGGGCAGTCATAAGATAAAGGAACTAACCATTTGCATGTCTATGCTGTAGGAGGAGATGGTGATATTCCAATTGAGGGAGCATTATCCATTGATGATGGTTCTGGAGGAGAGACTGCCGAAGGCGGAGTAGGGATACATCAGGCTATGCAGACTAGAGCATGTGCATGAGTGGCCTAATCTACAAGCACATTTGGCACAGCTATCAGGGCTGATTGAGCGATGGCATACACCTACATCTAGTTTCTATCTACCCCCTAGAGAGGTGACCATCACTTTGCTCAATGTGTGGCAGATACTATGAGTGCCCATCCATGGGATGTATCCTGAGTACATGTTGGAGGGTGCAGATCTACACATGTGTGCCTATAGAGCATATAGGACCATGGGGCTGGGGTTGACACTACTAATGGTATGGGCATGGGAGTACATCAGTGTCATATGGCCAATCATGAGACATGAGACCAGATAGCCTAGGGAGCCTTTTGCATGTAGATATAGGCCACCTGTCCACTATACCTCCATGAAGTCTATGGGATTTTAGCGTAGGTGTATCAACAAGATCATCATGTTTGACTAGATGCCATATGATGGTGTGGAGTGATGTGGAAACGTGTTGGCAGATGGCAGAGAGGATGACTCAGAGGATCAATGATATCTCCTGTATACTTAGATAGACTATTGGCTCATCGGGAGGTCCATGCATATTATTATGAGATATATGCCCTCTAGGGTGTAGACATAGTTTTGACAGAGATAAAATGTAGTCCCAAATAGATTCTTATATCCTATAGTATCATGGGAGTATGGAAGTTTATGGGGTCTTGGGACCAACTTGCAGCCAGCGAGGATCTCCTGGTGATCTATGCAACCAGTGCCCTAGGTTTATAGATAGGATACAGGGGATGTGGGGATGAATCCATCTTATGCACAGTAGTGGGTAGCCCATCAACCAGTCTGGTTGACAGTGCCTAGAGCACCACTGCCAGCAGAGCAGGCATATGGAGAGGGTGATGGCATAGGGGATGGGGGATAGGTAGCAATGATGCTAATACTAGCATAGGGGGCACGAGAGGGGCCACAGGGGCATAGAGCTCGTGTGAGGAGGGCACCAGCATAGGGGCCACCATAGGGGCCACATATATAGGTGCCACCAGGGCTACAGGTACAGGTGCCATTAGGGTCATAGGTACAGGGACCAACAGGGGATGCTGATATGGTCAGGGTGGAGTGGGATAGTCTCCATACAGAGGTTGCCCGACTCCAAGGTGAGGCATAGGTAGAGAAAACATGAGCAGATAGTGCTCAACAGGCCTTGGCAGCCCTACAGGTAGAGGTGTTGGCACAGAGGGCTAGAGTGGATAGTGTATAGGAGGCCTTGGCATCCCTATAGGCATGGATTGATGCTGGGTAGTTTGCCAACTTTAGGATGGAGGAGGATGTCGGGGAGCTCGCAGAGATAGAAGCCCTTCAATGAGAGGTGACAGCACTACAGGCAGAGTGAGACACCATACAGGGCCAGTTGGATGAGTATCACGAGTAGCGTGATATAGCTAGATAGGTAGTGCAGCCTATGGCATCTATGGCAGTTATGCAGGAGGCGATGGCAACTCGTTAAGTAGAGACACGAGTAGTATGAGAGGTGGCCTATTACAGGTCATCGTATCATGATGTTGTGCTTGCTGATCAGTGGCAGCCAAATTTTCAGGCAGCCTCAAGCTCATGGACTATAGGAGGTAGGGAGAAGACAGAGCAGTCAATGGGACAATGCTGACCTCCATGAGGAGGGGATATAGAGAGGCTAGGCCCTCATAGCTAGCAGTTAGATTTTGTACCATGAGTAGTTTTGACAAAGGTGCTGATGTAGTGAGTTTTTGATGATGCATATGTATGTGATGACACTATATAATTATTTTTATACAGACTATACAGAGACATTCATTCTTTTGAGATATATATGGCATGATTCGATGGGCCTATGTGTGCATGTATGATTATGGTTTATGCATATGATATCTATGATGTGGATACTGATATTTGTGATTTAGAATGTTTGTGATGTGATATTGCATATGATTTATATATGATGCCTAATGTGTGGATGATGTAGGTTTGTTGGTGACTATGAGATGTATGCATTGTGTTATTTTTACATGTATGGATGCACTATATGTATTGTGAGATGTTTTTATGATGTATATGCCATTAGATATGATGTTTAGAATGGATGCATGTAATGAACTAATAATGAAATCTAATAACGAAACAAAATGCCTGATGAAAGATGATAATGAATGTATCCTAAAATGTCAGTAACTAATAAATGCAAAGTGAAATGATCAAACCTAAAATATAAATATGAAAATGTAATAGGAATGAACCTAATGAATGGACATGTGTCAAAACTCCTCACGTGTAAGAACCAAGTAGCATAGCATAGGAGGGCAGAAATAAACAAAACCTTTGTCTCAAGTAGGGCTCAATGAAACCCTATACTACATGAACCCTAACTACATGATACCAAGGGATTTAGTTGTGTTTATATGAAAGAGTACACCTTAGTTTGATTTTGCAAAAGAGTTTATGCATTATATGCTATAGAAGCATAAATGAAAAGGCTCCTTTGCATGGACTAGAGACTTTAGAACAATAGGTGTAGTTTGCATAGTCATGATGGAACAAATGTTGTATACACCCCAAAGAGGTCTAGGTACACCCAATGTCCTTTTAGGGATCTTTGGTGGAAAATGTACTAACCCGTTGCCCCCATTATGCAATGCATAAACATAACCTGAAACTGACACATATGTATTAAAGTCTCAAAAATAGATCATACCATAAACAAAATGTAAATTTAGTGAGAGCAATTCAGGTGTCACCAAAATATGGAAGATCAAGGCACACCATAAAATGCTTTCACTAACACACAAAATGAAATCAACCAAAAGGAGACCTCATGACCAAGTAGTCATTCAGTCCACAATTCTTGCCAAGAACCTTAGAGCCTAAAGGTGAATGTCATAATGTCACATACAAGAAAGATTTATCCTATGAAAGTGTGTTTTGCTTTGATGTCAGTTATCACAATTTGTTTGTTGCCAAGGGCTATGAAAAGAACAAGTTTCTCAGATCATTAAGTCTCAAAGGTGATTTTGTTTAAGTCCTATTGTAGTCATTGTTGTGGGAAAAGCTCAATGTCATGGGATTTGAACAAGCACTTGATAGGAAAATGCCTCATAGACTAGAGGTATTTTGAAAAATGGGAGTGAAATGAAGCCTCATAGACAAGAAGTCTTTTTTATTAGATGCATGAAAAGAGTAAGTTAGATAGGACTTTTGCACAAAAGGAAATGAAATGGTGGAATGGGGCGAAGTGAAATGAGCCTTATAGATAATGGACCAAAATGCTTTTTTCAGGAACTTTTTCTTCTTTTCGTCTTTTTTCAAGAACATTTTATGAATTTTTTTGGATTTTTTGAAACATGACATGCAAAACATACAATGAAATATATATACAAGAAAAGTTTAGATAGTGTGTGTCCCCTTCAAATGGGGAGGTTTTTGAACATTCAAGCACATAGAATACACCAACAATCTTATAAGGCTTTGACTAGGATATACAAGCTCAGCTAGTGTTGTCCTTGATATACTTAAGATACATGAGGCCCAAATCTATAGATGAAAGAAAATAATGCTGCATAGCCAGGAGGAGACAATAACCCAAATCTCCACCTTCACTTTCCAAAGGTACAAAGTTCTTTGGGGCTTAGCCAAGAGTGACAAGATTTTGCTTCTAAGAGAGGTGTCTTTTGATTCACCTCCTGATATTTATACTCCACTAGAATGCTAAAGTTGAGGTCATCCCAAGGGGTGATGAAATCCTCAAGTAGACCTCCTAAAAAGTGTAAAACAAGGCCACTTATTTCTTGTGCACTCAAGATCACCCAAAGGCATGAGAGAAGGGAATACATAAGTGGTCTTGGGTTTAAAGGACACTTGTTCTTTCCAAATGAAGCTTTAGGTTTTGTAAGCTATTCTTGAAGACCCTCGTGTTTAAGCATGCATTTTTCTTTTCAACTTAACAATTTCATCAACATAATGAAAAGCGAAGATTCATCAACAAAAGAAAATCGATCGTGAACATAAGCAAATTTCTAAAAATGAAATAAATTCCATTAAGTCATTCAAGATTGAGTGAATTTATTTTAAGCACCAAGTTTAAATGTTTCATAGCAAGATTCATTGACCTTAGGCATTCAAGAGTGTATTTTCTATCTAAACATTCATTCTAATGAAAGCATGTCAATTTCCTTAAGGCATTCAAGAATGTGTTTGACTATCCTAAATATGCATTCCAATGAAAAACTTGTTCATTCCTTAATTACATTCAAGAGTGTATTTTAACAACATTCATCTAAATGAAAGGTTTCATTCAATTGATTATGCATTCAAGATTGGATTTTCTTGTTTTATGTTTAGCCATTCAAGAGTGTGTTTGGTTTATCCCATTAAGTGCAACATTCATTCAAAGACAAATGGTTAAGCATTCAAGTTCATTCCCAAGAGAAATAAAACATTAAGAAAAATTTGCAAGAAAACATGGTTAAGTGCTTCTAGAATGCTCCAATCTACAAGACAAACAAACTTGATTAGCCTCACAAGAAAAAATCCAAAATGAAGGCTTTATTATGGGAAAATTTATTTTAACTTTTTTTTGTAAATTTTTCTATACGTAAATAAGCTTAGAATGACTTCAATCCTATGAAACCACCAAAAGTCAAAATTTGATTTATACTCTTTAAAAAAAAAAAGGTCATAGACAAAAGAATGCAAGTAGAGATGATAGACAATGGAGATGACAAAACTCAGAGACAAAAGACTAGAAAAAAGTGTGATATACGTGATACTGTTAGGAACCTGTGTGTTCCTTCTGTTTATTTTGTTAGAGTAGAGTTGTTGGACGCATATGCTTTGTAAGTCGTCCCGTGAGTTTATTTTATTATCCCACATGCATAGGTAGTATTACTTTTCTAGATCGTACCCAGTATATAAGAATAGGTTGAGGCCCTTGATGGGCACGGACGAATTTATTGTATTGAGCTTGCTCAAAGGAGGTTACCCCCTCGAAGTGGCCTGCGATCAGTAGATTCATTCTGAGTTCTGCTATCACTTTGTATTCTGTTATTTCGAGCATTCTCACGATATTCCTATAAGGAGGTTCATCTCATCTGGTATCAGAGCACTCTCTTGGGCTCGCTGGGTGGAAATTACATCAAATTTTTTTCTGTCGTGGCCTTCAGGTTCCTCTCACTTCTAATATCTCTTGTTATTGCAATAACTCTTTTCAGTTGTGTTCCTCTCACTTCTAATAACTCTTGTGTTCCTTCTGTTTCTGCTCATACTTCCGCAGAACGTCTGCAATATCATTTCGCATACTTCCTTCCTTGGTGACCCAACCCCAAATTTTACATATCAAAGCCCTAAATCCCTCATTTATCTAATTTTAGGGTTTGCCCTATCTTTTTCACCTCTCATCCAATCGCCACCAAACTGAGCCACAAGATTCAATTCCTCATTTTGCTCCCTTATCCCTCTTGGACTGTTCGCCTCATTTCGCCTCCCTACCCTTGAAACCCTCATTTTTCTTTTTCCCTTGTCCCCAGATAGTCTCCCACCACCCGTCGAACACCCATTTCCTATATGAGTTTTACCCAAATCCAAGTTTGCCGTAACTAAAAAAGTTTTTGTTTCTCATCTTCTACCCATTTCAAAAAAAAAAAAAAAACCTTGTTTTATGGTTGTTACGCGTACAGGAGCAAAAATCATGGAAGAGGAAATTGCATCCCTCAAAACCAAACTTCAAGATCTGGATGACAAAATTCTGGGTCTTAACTTTCAGCAGTCAGCCATGAGCCGAAACCATTCAGGAGATACTGGGTCCTCTTCTGGCAATTTTCGTGGACCAAAGCTTGATTTTCCACGCTTCGATGGTTCTGATCCGACTGGATGGATCTATAGGGCAGAGCAGTATTTCAGCTTGCATAATACTTTGGATAACCACAAAGTCTCCCTTGCATCTTTTCATTTGGAACATGAAGCTCTTCAATGGTTCCGTTGGTACATCAAGGCTAATGTAGGCCCAACGTGGAGCGAATTGTGCACCCTCATTTTGGAGCGCTTTGGCCCTAGTTCCTTTGATGATTTCACAGGAGCACTCACTAAACTGCGTCAAACAGGCACTGTAAGAGAATACCAGACAGAGTTTGAAAAATTAGCTAATCACACAGAGGGCTTGTCTGATGAATTCTTCCGTAGTTGTTTTGTCAGTGGTCTGAAGGATGCACTTCGCTCAGAAGTCAAAATGTTTCGACCTACTACAATGATGGAAGCCCTTGGGTTGGCTAAGTTAGCGGAAGAAAAGATTAGTGCTCTACAACGCTCCAGATCTAATTTTGTTCCATTCAGAAATACAGGTTCTCACAACCCTCCAGTCATACCAGCTCCCAGAACTACTCCGATCAAGCACTTGTCTGAAACAGAGATGCGAGTTAGGCGAGACAAAGGGCTTTGTTATAATTGTGATGAGAAATGGTCTCGGGGCCATAGATGTGTTCAGCAAAAGTTCTATCTCTTGGATGTGGATTCTCCACCGGAACTGGAAGAATATGTAGATGCTCAGGAAACAGTGGATGCTGAGGTTGAGCCTCACCAGCCTGAACCTCCTTCCCTAGAAGCTCCACCAGAGATATCTGTCCATGCTTTGGCAGGAGTCACTACTCCACAAACCATGCGGGTCCAAGGTTTCTTCAAGAAGATCCCTCTTACTATACTCATTGATTCTGGTAGCACTCATAACTTCATTGACCCACGAATAGCCAAACAGGCTGATTGCTTTATCCATCCCTGCTCTAGCTTTGAAGTCATGATTGCCAATGGGGGCACTTTACCTTGTAAAGGGAAATGTCGCAATGTGCGTCTCTCTATTGGAGATTATAACATGCGCTCTGACATGTTTGCCTTACCCTTAGGTGGCTGTGATGTGGTTTTGGGTGCCCAATGGTTACGCACTCTTGGCCCCATTCTCTGGGATTTTGCTGAACTTTGGATGCAGTTTTCAGCCGAGGGGCACCAACACACTTTGAAAGGCTTACAACTAGGGTCTCTCAGCATCATCAGTTCACACCGTATGGAAAAACTTCTTAAGAAGAATTCACATGGTGTCATCGCTCAGCTCCATTCCATTCAGATGCAGCCATCAGTAGTCTCTAGCACTCCTGCCGATCTCCAACACATTTTGGACAAGTATTCTGGTATATTTGCTGAACCTGTGGGATTACCTCCTTCTCGTCCAGAGGACCACCGTATTCAGCTCCTTCCTGGCAGTGTTCCGCCCAACATCAGGCCCTACCGCTACCCATTTCATCAGAAGACCGAAATCGAGATACTTGTCCGTGACTTACTGAAGCAAGGTATTATTCGCCCTAGTACCAGTTCCTTTTCTTCTCCAGTTCTGCTTGTTCGCAAAAAAGATGGGTCATGGCGACTCTGCATTGATTTCCGAGCACTTAATCATCTCACTATAAAGGACAAGTTTCCCATTCCAGTTGTTGATGAACTTCTTGATGAACTTCATGGGGCTCATTTTTTCTCCAAGTTAGATCTTCGTTCTGGGTATCATCAAATTCGGGTTAATGAGGAGGATATACCTAAAACTGCCTTCCGCACACATGATGGTCACTATGAATTTTTAGTCATGCCCTTTGGCCTCACGAATGCTCCTTCAACATTTCAGGCAGTGATGAATAACATATTTCGACCATACCTCCGAAAATTCATTCTGGTCTTCTTTGATGATATCCTCATATATAGCAAAACTTGGGCTGAGCATCTCCATCATCTGGAGCTTGTCTTGCAACTTCTCTCTGATCATCAACTCTGTGCAAAACTATCTAAATGTGTGTTTGGCCAGGAGGAAGTGGAGTATCTCGGGCATATTGTTGCACACCATGGAGTGCGGGTGGATCCTACAAAAACAGATGCCATGAAAACTTGGCCGCATCCTAAAACTCTCAAGAGCCTTCGGGGTTTTTTGGGGTTGACTGGCTACTACCGCAAGTTTGTCAAAGATTATGGGAAAATTGCAGCACCATTGACAGCTCTGTTAAAAAAGGATGCCTTCTCCTGGACCCCTGTTGCTGAGACTGCATTTGACCAACTGAAACAGGCTATGTGCAGTACACCTGTTCTCGCGATGCCAGATTTTTCCAAACCCTTCACTATTGAGAGTGATGCTTGCGGCAATGGATTGGGTGCTGTTCTCCTGCAAGATGACCATCCTATTGCGTTCACTAGCAAAGCCCTCTCTGGTAAGAATCTAGCCCTCTCTACTTATGAAAAAGAAATGATGGCTATTTTGCATGCTGTACAGAAGTGGCGGCCATACCTCTTAGGGAGTCATTTTTGCATCAGAACCGATCACCAAAGTCTAAAATACTTCCTGGAACAACGGGTATCCTCTCCTACACAACAGAAATAGGTCAGCAAACTCATGGGGTATGATTATGAGATCACCTACAAGAAGGGTAAGGAGAATATTGTGGCAGATGCTCTTTCTCGCACATTTCATAATCAAGCTTCCCTTTTCGCTATTTCTAAGCCCATTCCCAATTGGTTAGCGTCTGTTCAGCAGGGCTATGACAGTGACTCTTCTTTATCTCAAATCATTCACCAGCTAGCCAATAATCCTTCTGCTATACCACATTACTCTTGGGATGGTGCTTCTCTTCGATACAAGGGTCGGCTAGTGCTTCCTCAGAACCCAGCTCTACATCAGGCTATTTTTTATGAACTCCATGCTTCTCCTTCAACAGGGCACTCAGGCTTCCTCAAAACTTATGAGCGAGCAAGGAGAAACTTCTTTTGGAAAGGGATGAAACAGACGATTCAACAGATGGTGGCTGAATGTGATACTTGCCAACGCCACAAGGGTGAAACGACCCTCCTTCCTGGCTTGCTCGAACCATTGCCCATCCCTACACGGATTTGGACTGATATTTCTATGGATTTCATTGAAGGGCTTCCTAAATCCGGTGGCAAGACAGTGATCTTGGTTGTGGTTGATCGTCTCTCGAAATATAGTCATTTTTGTGCTCTCAGCCACCCCTATACTGCCTCCTCTGTTGCACAAATCTTCATGGACCAGATATTTCGTCTTCATGGACTCCCTTCTTCCATTGTCTCTGATCGTGATGCAACTTTTACCAGTCATTTTTGGACTGAACTGTTTCAGAAAACTGGCACCAAACTGAAGATGAGTTCGGGCTATCACCCACAAACTGATGGTCAAACGGAAATTGTCAATAAATGCTTGGAAACTTATCTTCGTTGCTTCACTTCTGAACAGCAACATCAGTGGGCCAAGTGGCTCCCTTTAGTTGAATGGTGGTACAATACCTCTTACCACACTGCCTCTAAAATGACTCCATATGAAGCAGTCTATGGTCAGGCACCTCCAGTGCTCCTTCCCTACACTCCCAACAGCTCACCAGTCCAGGCAGTTGACATAGTTCTCCGCAGCAGGGATCAGATTCTTCGTACCTTACAGGATAATCTTCACATGGCCCGTAATCGGATGAAACAGCAAGCAGATCAACACCGTTCTGAGCGCTCATTTCAAGTTGGGGATATGGTTTTTCTTCGTCTACAGCCATACAAACAATCCTCCCTAAAGCTGAAAGGGCGTCATAAGCTAGCCCCAAAATTTTATGGGCCTTATCAGGTTCTGCAGAAGATTGGTTCAGTTGCTTATAAACTGGAACTTCCTCCTTCTTCCCGCATTCATCCAGTCTTTCATGTTTCTTGTCTAAAGAAAGTTCTGGGTACCACTGTCAGAGCACAAACTACTCTCCCTAAAATGGATACGGAAGGATCCATTATCCTGGAGCCGGTGGCAATCATTGACCAGCGCACTCGCCAGCTTCGCTCTCGCTCCATCTCTGAGGTCTTGATTCAGTGGCATGGCATGCAACCAGAGGATGCTACCTAGGAACCCCTTCTTCAGATTCAACAACAATTTCCACACCTTAAGCTTTGAGGACAAAGCTTTTTTCTAAGGGAGAGGGGATGTTAGGAACCTGTGTGTTCCTTCTGTTTATTTTGTTAGAGTAGAGTTGTTGGACGCATATGCTTTGTAAGTCATCCCGTGAGTTTATTTTATTATCCCACATGCATAGGTAGTATTACTTTTCTAGATCTTACCCAGTATATAAGAATAGGTTGAGGCCCTTGATGGGCACGGACGAATTTATTGTATTGAGCTTGCTCAAAGGAGGTTACCCCCTCGAAGTGGCCTGCGATCAGTAGATTCATTCTGAGTTCTGCTATCACTTTGTATTCTATTATTTCAAGCATTCTCACGATATTCCTATAAGGAGGTTCATCTCAGATACTTACACTTGTAGATCACAGATGATAGAGTATAGATCGAAGACACCAAAATATGTAGACAATAGAGCTCAAAGATGAGAAAACTCGCAGATGACAAAACTAAGAGTCACCGAAAAAATGTAGATGATAGTGTATAGCAGAGATGCTAGTTCAACAATAGAGATGAAAGTTTATTAAAAAAATACTAATTTTAGGCTGCCCACAATGTAGATGATAAAATAATGAAATTACAGAGATGACAATCTATAACTCGAAGACAATGAAACTATGAAGACAAGTGGAGATGCTAAACTATAGAGACAACAATATGTGGAGACACCAAACTATGGAGATGATAATATGTGGAGACAACAGATTAAAAAAGATCAATTTTTTTTTTTAATATAGAAATTTTGGTATGTTGAGTCTAGTGGAGACACCAAAACATGAAGACGAAAAACTATAGAGACAATGAATCATCTACATAGATGACATTATGTTCTAATGGAGATGACACTGTGTAATTTTTTAGCAAAACTGCTACATTTTTTGCTAATTTTTTAAATGGAAAAGGAATGTGGGTCCCATCAGGCATGCCAAAATGTATGCAAGAAAATTTAGCCTGTTGGGAGAAAGAGTAAACAAACACATGTTAGTTGCATGGGTCTATCAAATATTCAAAATAAAACAAAACACAACTAATACTATGCTTGAGTTTTACAACTCAACGCAACCAAAAACCAAAGTCCTCATACAACCTCGAAGCAACTCAATAAAGGCACCCATGAGAGGCACTGTTGGTGCTCTCTCCCAAAACACAACTATTTGAATCCCAATGGTTGTAAAATGATAATGATAATGATCTTACACTAAGATGAATGGAGAATTCTTCAAAAAATGGCTATGGAACTTTCATGTCCCCTTTTCAAATAATAAAAAAATAATAATCTTTGCTAAGGCAAGCAGGCCCAAGAAAGTGAAGTTTCGTAAAAAGGGGGTTAATCTTTGGAAACCGTTGGACTAATAAATGAAATTATTATTAAAATATGTTTCATTAACCTCTCTTGGATGTGAGTTATGGTTATGGCCTCTTTTAAGGGGTTTGGAGGCATTTTGGGCAGATTCCAGAACTTGATTTTTGCTCATTCTTTGTTATTCTTCAGAGGCTGCCAAACCTATGGAGAAGGAGACCCAAGAATGGGAGTTTGCAGGTTTCCAGGGAGACCCAAGAATGGGAGTTTTTAGGTTTCCAAGAAGGCTAAGGACAGGATTTTGAAGCCATTCCATGTGCATGCTCATACAGAGTTTGCCTTTGTGCTGAACAGTGCAGATTTGTGGGTTTTTGGGTGTGTTTTTTGTATGAGTTTGGTGTTTTTAATTGAGTATTTCATATCAGTTTGGGTTGCTGCTATATTTTAGACTTTAAGGTGTTAAAATAGAGCTGAATATATGTATTAGGATGTGATTAAATTTCTGAGATAGATTATTAGTGTTTTTGTGGTGTTTTCGGGCATTTTTGTGTTAATTTCGGGAGCCCAATGAGCATAGTTTTTGTCCTACATTTGAGAACTGTTGTGTAAAGGATATACGGATCTGGAAATTTCATTTTGTAGGCTGTTATGCTGCTGAAATTTCTGTAAAAATGTCCACTTTCAGATTTATTAATAATAGGTGAAGCTGTGAAGCTTTTGGCACAATTTCTGGCATACCCGATTTGGGGTTTCTTGAGAAATTTGGTGGATCTTTGTGATATTAGTTGTTTGATCTTGAAAATCTGATTAGAGGTTGGGAATATCATATAAAATCAAAAAAGGAAAATTTCAATGGTATCAGAGCCATGATCTTGCCAGCCTAAGGGTTTGTAGAAGTTTTCATGTCAGTTTTGACAACTACCCAGATCTTGCATGTCATAATTTATGGTTGCATGTTGCTTCTAATCAGCTACATGTCAAAATTTATGGTTGCATTCTACTTCTAATAATTTTCATGTTAGTTCTTGGTGAATTTGGTGGTTGTAGAAGTTTGCATGTCAATTTTGACAACTACCCAAATCTTGCATGTCAGTTTTGACAACTACCCAGATCTTGCATGTTAGTTTTGACAACTACCCAGATCTTGCATAACTACCCAAATCTTGCATGTCAAAATTTATGGTTGCATGCAACTAAGTGAAAGAGAAAAAAGATATTTGCAGCGAAAAAAGAATAAAGAAATTTTGCTCAAACCTCCAGTTGAAAGTAAAAGTACAAAATCCAAGGAAGGGAAAAGTATGGCTGATCCAGATGAGATGGCAAAGAAATTCTTCCAAGAATTCCAAAATACTCAGAAGAAAACAGTGGATAGTTTGGCAGAAACTAGAGAGGCTTTGCGAATATTGACAGAAAAACTACAAGGAGTTGCATCTATTAATGAGAAAGGGAGCACTTCAGACGAGCCAAGAAATCTGAAATCCACACCATCTAAATCAACCAAAACTATTTTTTTGCCTGCAGATGAGCCACCAGTACCAAATCCAGCCATTAATCCTATGGAAGAGGTTACAGGTAACTTGATTACATTAAGAGCTACTTATAATAGCTTAGATGATGACTTTCATAGTTTGGTTCCTTTTAGAGAATATGTGGATATGATGAACACTTTGATGCCCAAGAAAGAGTATAGAAGGGAGCATGACATAAGTGGAAGAGAGCTCAAAAATAAAATAAGCAAGTTTATAGCACCTACTTTTGATGGAACAAATAAAATTTCAGCTAGAGCATGGCTACAAAAATTATAGACCTTCTTCACACTTAACCCCATGAAGGAGAGTGATGTTGTTCAAATTGCAAGTCTACACTTGGAAGATGCAGCCTATGATTGGTGGTATCATGGAATGACTACTCAAGGTCATGATCAGGTAACTACATTTGATGATTTTAGTCAAAGAGTGATAGATAGATTTGACCTCAAGGATGATGATTATGAGGATGTTGTTGTGCATGATGGTGAGATACCTGGTGGAGATGAGTAGACATTGAGCATTCATGAATTTTTTAAGAGAGAGTACCAGGCACAGTTAGATGTTTCATCACATGAGGTTGAGGCTAGTAGTACTTCACATGATTTATCCTGCTAGCTGAAGGTGAGTGAAAATAGTATTGTGACTACATTATCTCATCATGATAGGTATGTGGAGTTAGTTGGTATTGGTCATATTACTCAAGTGAGGATTTTTCTTGAGTTACCAGCTGATTCTAGTTTACAGATATGGACTCGAGATTGTTATATTGGCATTTGGGGTTCAGTTGACTGTAAATCTTTAACACTTTTTGGTAGCAGTGATTGTTTGGGTGCTATCATGGATTTGATTAGCAGATTGCATGGTGTTGTCTTTTCTTGTGCCAGGAGGTTATTCAATGTTGGTATTAGTTTTTATACACCGGTGTTGGGCTTTGTTCATATATCCAGTCGACCATACTTGCTGGAATGTGTTGATGATATTTCATATTTGGCAGTGTGTACAGATGAGTCCCAGGATCATATTGGCATTGATGACATCCAGGAGGATGTAGTGGGCAATTTTGAAGACTTAGTTTCCTTGGGTACAGAGGAGTTGGATAGTAGTGTTAATGTTTTTGATACTCCGTATGTTGATATGAGCTTTAGATTTGATTCAAAGGGTATGGATTGTAATACTCTAGAGACTAGTGACTTTGAGGATACTCCCTTAGACAGTGCATCAGAGGAGGTTTGTAGGAGACAATCAAGCTAGTGTCATCATGTGTCTAATCAATTAAGATTTAGTGACCGAGACATTGCTATCACTTGCCAGCATTTTGATGCTGCTTGTCAATTGTTAGCAGTTTATGGATGGGGTTCTCCTACTAGTGATGAGCAGGAAGGCAACTATATTTCCTTGACAGAGATGCACTCTTTATGGGAGGCTATTCGGATTTTGAGACAAAATTATATGTAGTTGGTAGCTGATAGAGATTATCTTATGGAGTGGGGCAGTACAACATATGATGCATTGTTGGCCAAGGAAGATGAGGTGAGTGAGCTTACTGAGCAACTTGAGGTGACTTCTGAGATTCTTGAGAGTACACAGTTGGTTTTCAAGGAGGCACAGTTTCTTTTGGCTAAGGTGACCATGGAGTTAGAGCGGCTATAGTCTTTACCTGATTCTATACAGTCACAAGCTGTGGTGTTTGGTGATCCGAGGATGTCCATGGCCGAGATTGTCAGAGACAGTGGAGATGGGGATGCATCCATCCTTGATACTAACATTGGCATATCAAGTTCATTCCCACTAGAGTTAGGTTTAGTTGAGTTGGGTGTTGTAGTAGATTTTTATATGCCTGACATGGTGGTGGCCTCTAGTACTGATGGCACAGAGACTAGAGATGTATCAAAGATCATGTGTGATGTTGGTGAGTCGACAGTTGGCATGGTTCCTGCTAGTAATTCTACTCCCTTGGTGATATCTTCGGAGGTAGTAGTTAGTCCCAACATGGTTAATGATCAATTGTAGTTAGTTTCATCTGGATTATAGTCTGAGCCACTAACTGAGATTGGCGCATTCTATCGGCATTACACTGTGAGGTACGCTCATCAATTTACCTTTGATGACCATGTTGATGAGATGATGATACAGAGATGTACTTTGGTTCCTAGTGCTTATCATCAGTTATGGGACAATTTGATGCCTCAAGATGAGAGTTGTGATGGGCATGACATGGTGATAGGTTCTGTAGTTGACAGCTTGATAATATGTGACTTAGAGAAGGAGTTTGGGAGTGATGCTTCAGTGGGTGTTGTTATTGATTCTACTCCTTTGGCTATGACATCTCCTGACTTAGCTAGTGATCAGTCACAGTGGGTTGTATCACTTGTTCATGGTGAGCTGTTGACTGAGGTTGGTTTTTTTAATCAACATTATATTGTAGGGTATGTACATTAGTTAGCATTTGATCTTTGTTTTGAGGAGTTGATATCAGGAAAATTTGGTTTGGATTCCATTTCTTACTCTTTATCTTGTAATTTCTTTTCACCATCAGTAGTGCATGGGAGTTATGGTTATGAGATAGTGGCCGGTGATTTGCAGAGTTGTGTTGACTGCAGGAGTTGTATAGTGTGTGGATTCTCCACACTTGGTACAGTTTCATTCGAGAGCATTCACCATTGTTGCAGAGTTGGATTGTACATTCCGTATAGGCCAGTAGGATGCGTTGATGGTATTTACTGTGTGGGTAGTTTGATTTGTCCACTTTACTTGGGTTCTGATGCTCTAAGAGTTTGTGTCTCATGGGTTTTTGACTATGGTGGTGGTGATTTTGGAGTTTGGTTGAGCTATAATTGTCAGTTTGATTATGGATTCCTCTTGGTCATATTGTAGAGGATATTGTAGGAGCCTGTGTTAATTGGTAGTAGTATAGTTCATGACTACATTTGGGATCCAGGTGGATTGATTGGTTTATTGTTCAACCATTGCTTGAGGACAAGAAATGTTTGGGAGGGGAGGACTTGTCATGTCCCATTTTCAAATAAAAAAATAATAATAATCTTTGCTAAGGCAGGCAGGCCCAAGAAAGTGAAGTTTTGGAAAAAGGGGGTTAATCTTTGGAAACCATTGGACTAATAAATGAAATTATTATTAAAATATGTTTCATTAACCTCTCTTGGACGCGAGTTATAGTTATGGCCTCTTTTAAGGGGTTTGGAGTCATTTTGGGTAGATTTCGAAACTTGATTTTTGCTCATTCTTTGTTATTCTTCAGAGGCTGCCAAACCTATGGAGAAGGAGACTCAAGAACGGGAGTTTGTAGGTTTCCAGGGAGACCCAAGAATGGGAGTTTGTAGGTTTACAAGAAGGCTAAGGATGGGATTCTGAAGCCATTCCATGTGCATGCTCATACAGAGTTTGCCTTTGTGCTGAACAGTGCAGATTTGTGGGTTTTCGGGTGTGTTTTTTGTATGAGTTTGGTGTTTTCAATTGAGTATTTCATATCAGTTTGGGTTGCTACTTTATTTGAGACTTTAAGGTGTTAAAATAGAGCTGAATATATGTATTGGGACGTGATTAAACTTCTGAGATAGATTATTAGTGTTTTTGTGGTGTTTTCGAGCATTTTTGTGTTAATTTCGGGAGCCCGATGAGCATAGTTTTTGTCCTACATTTGAGAAATTTTGTGTAAAGGATATACGGATCTAGAAATGTCATTTTTTAGGCTTTTATGCTGCTGAAATTTCTGTAAAAATGTCCACTTTCAGATTTATTAATAATAGGTGAAGCTATGAAGCTTTTGGCACAATTTCTGGCATACCCGATTTGGGGTTTCTTGAGAAATTTGGTGGATCTTTGTGATATTAGTTGTTTGATCTTGAAAATCTGATTAGAGGTTGGGAATATCATATAAAATCAGAAAAGGGACATTTCAGGAAGCAACCATGCTTGAGAGCATTCAAATGGATATGGAGGTGGGTGCAAGAAAACAAACTAATCTAACAATGTAAGATGAAATAAAATCTATCAACTATCAAGGATTAGTAACAATGCAACTATGATAATCACTAGAAAACTCTAATACCAAAACTAACATGACAACAATGCATATGAGAGAGATGAAAAATTCTTGAGACAAAGGCTCTATTTATAGGCTTGAGAGATGCCTTGGGGAGGTGGCATCCATGCGGCATTCACATAGGTGCCATAAGGGAGACATGTAGGCAAGTCATGCAAGTGGCTAACATTCAAAGATTGCTCACACATGTGTGAGAAAACTTGAAGGAAGGAATGGGAGACAAAGGTGTAAGAGGTGTGGAAGGCATGAGAGGTGTGAGAAGTGTGAGTGTTCCTCACACATGTGTGAGCACACACTTAGGAACTAAAAGGGGTTTAGCAAGGTGTTTAGGATAAATAAGTGGGGATTAAGTAGTTGGTAGGCTTAGAAGGATGAAAGTGATGGTTGTAGACTAGGTTTTAAGATTAAATTAAATAGGATTTAATTTAATCATGGGTTTAGAGAATTTAATGGAATGGAAGAATTTAAATAAATAAGATTTATTTAAAAGGCGATTTATGGAGCACTATGTATTAAATAAATTTAATACATTAGGGGGGAAGTATTTAAATTAAATTTAAATACATTTGGAAAGTGAACCTATTTAATTAAATAGGTAGAAGAAAATGAAAAAATTAATTAGTAAATAATTAATTATAATGTCAAGGGAAATTGTAAATAAATTAATATAGTGTTTTGGAGGATTTTAAGCATCTACAGACTATTTGATGTAAACATATAATTATTAATCTACAAAATTGAAGAGGAAAGCATACATATAGTATATATATAGACATTTTAATTCTCATAGTAATGTTCTCTAAATTTTAGTATTAGTACTATGAGTCATTTTCTCAAAGTATCCATTATGTTTTCTTATTATACCAAGAGACTATTCTTTCCAAGGATTTTAAATTCTATCTAAACAATTATTACCTTAAATATAAATTTTCTATTATACTCAAGGAAAACACTTGTATGCTCTTATCAACCTACAAAATGTAGAGAATGAGATATTTTAATTTGCTCTGGCGATATTATAAATTCTTCAGTTGAGCCTTGTTTAAGACTTGTTTGATTTTAACTTACTAGCAATGATCAACCCTTTTAAAGATTACACTTTCATTAGCTCTCTTCCAATGTCCTTTCCTATTATTAGGTTTAGGTAAGATTTTTGTTTATCTATTACCCTTGTGGTCTCCATTTTCTAGTTGTATTGACCTATATGGACACCATTTTTATCTAGCTAGGTTTCTTGTCATATGCAAGATAGGTGTTCCTTTAATTGGTTGCTACATATTTTTAGCAGTATGTAGTCTTATATTGAATTCTTGTGCTACCTATCTATCTCCTCATCCTCTCTTTCCTTGTTCCTCCTTCCTCTCCGATTCTATATTTGTTGTAGCTATTATCCATTCTTTGGTTTCCTATTAAGAGGTTATTTTACCATTGATAATCTGCATCTGAATAGAGGCATATTTAAGTGTACAATATTATTAAAAAAAAAAAAAAACTAATTTTGACATAGTTCTGTGTTGCTTTGGAGAGTGATATGTCAATTTGAAGATGACTCTTCTCATCCTTAGCTTATATATTTGGTAATTTAAAAGATATCTAGGTTCAATTCTTTTCTATTATTATATTATAGCCCACATAATCTTGTGATTATAATTATCAACTATAATATAATACTTTAAATAATGTTGTTCTCAAATTATTTTAATTCTTTAATTTACAATATGCATCAAACAAAAAACATTTCTTTCTCCTAAATTTTCTTGAGTTATTTCCTTGATCCTCTTTAGAGTTTTACCTTGGGTGACAATATCAAGAGTCCTTTTAAGTTATTGACATAGTAATAAGGTGATCTTATATGGCAAGAGTGAGCTTCAAATATAAGTGCATCATCTTCTTATTTTTAAATAGATTATAGATCACCCTAACAAAGATCTTAGTTAATAAAAGAATGCAAGTTTAATGTACATGCACTTCAAAGTAATTTAAGGAAGAAAGAAGGATTGTACAAAGCATAAAGATAAAACACTTCATTAAAAGATGTAATAGAAGGTATACCTTTTGAAAGACCCCAAACAAGGGGCAATCATAATTTTTTCAAAATACTTGTCCCATTGTATGTATGGGAAAGTATGCCTCCCCAAAAGACCACTACTATAAACAAAGGGACATTTGTATTACTTTGCATACAACATGATAAACATGTGTTTTCTTCCTTGTTCTTTTTTATGTATGCAATTTGAACGAGGCTAAAACACATCTAAACATTTAACTTTAACAAAATATAACACAAGCTTTTTACTGATAAAAAAAGATTCACACTTAAGAAGAAGAACTTATAAATATTATATAAAAAATTCAAATACTCTCATTAACAAGTGAGATAAAAATATTCTAATATGAAATAAAATGTCATGGCAGATATGATTATATTATATCATTCAGGAAAAAAAGCTTATTTAAGAAAACCTTGTTGTCAAAGTAAAACATAATTTTATTGTACATAACTATTAACATAACAATATATAAACACTATAGTATTCGATGTTAATAATTTGTCTACCGCAAATATAAAGGAAAGATCAATTATCAATCATATTCACTAGTTAAATATGAAGCATCAAAAACCTTTATTGTTCAATTCCGAATGGGAATGAGATGAACGCAGACTCAAAGCAAAATTTCGCTTATTAATGGCGATTCATGGCTAATTCGTTTCACTGTAATCTGTCGTGTATTTTTTTGATATAAATAACGCATTCCAAGTTTTATGAACACATTACTAAATCATTTTTTCGAAAAAATAATATGATTTTACAGTCTCAGTAGTCATCGTACTTTCTTTTTGGTCTTATATCATCATTGATCTAGCCCAGACACATGGTTTGGCCAAAATAAGTTAAAGGTGTATAATCTTGCAATATTTTAGAAGGAACCCACACCATCTACACCATCTACACAACAGTTGTAAGCGCATAAAACAGAAGACTAATCAAATGGTATTTTTATAACCCGTAGCTTTTAAAGCACTATATTTACGTTTCATTTGATCCCCAATGCTTATTGTGGTCTCCTACAATTTCAGCACATATCAGCACATATAGTATTAGCACTTGCATCTTTGAAGGGTGCAAGGGTTACATTGATAGTTTTGTATATTTGTGATAATTTATTTGAATAATTTTTATTTTATTGCTAGTTCTACTTTAGTTTTGTAGTTCAAGCAAGATGATCCATAAAAAATGTCATTTGTATTGTTTTTTGCGCTTAGAATAGTAATATTTTGTTTGAAGAGTCATGATCTAGGGCCTCTTCCTTTTTATGTTACTTTTCATTTTGGAGTAACTTTCAAAAGTAAAAGTAGGTCAAATGTGAAGCCCATCCATTAATTTTACACTCGATATAGTTGTGAAAGTAAGGTATTGTCTCTTAAATGCATTGATATCCATGGTTTCTTTCAGTAGTGTGAGTCCTTGAGATTTTTGTATAGTGATAACCCACACTATGGTGATTGGTAGTTGTCTTCAGCTACTTAAAGTGACATGCACTATTGGCACACATTTGGGATCCTCGTGGCTACATGGTGGTCCATTATAATTCTTAGAGGGTTTTGCGGATAGTTTTATAGAAACTAAATGATGTCATTGTGTGGTTAATGTTGAAATATTTGTCATAATCTCGATCTCTCTCCAATCTGTTAATTTTTCATAATGTTTTGAATAATATGGAAATAAAGGTTCTATATAAAATAAAATATTTAAAAAAAATATTGGGTCCATTTTTATTACTTTGGTAATGATATTTGGCATTAAAATGTTGATAGTGATAGAGGAAACCCCTCCTTTCATAGGAGGAACTTTGAATGAATAATGTTTGACTACTATTTATGGCTAAGACAATAGTCAATTGTAGAGTCACATTTATGTCAATGCCAAATCATTTTTACTCAAATTCTCTATCGTATCTTACCCCTCTCTTTATCTTTCACCTCTTTCCCTATCTTTATTCGTTTTACTCTAATTTCTCTTTGATCTTATAGATTTATTTATCATTTGTCTATTAGGTCTATCTATCACCCCGAAGATATTTATCATTCTATATGTTTCTATCAACCCTCTCTTCATTCTATTTATCCCTTCATAACTATCCCCTACTTTGATATATGATTCCAAACCACCAATCTACAATTCCTCTCTCCTAGTATTGCCCTCACTATTTTATCTCTACCACTATTTTCACCTTTTCATTTCTCTTTTCTATTTCTATTATTTATCTTACTTATCCCACCCCTATCCCCCCTTATATCTCATTCTATTTTTCTATCCTTTTAATTGATATTTTATAACCTAGGATTTTGAAATTAATAATAGAAAATTAGCCCTATCACATCATGGCCATCTCCTCCCCATCTATCTATTTTGATCTCTAGTAACATGTTGCTTCATTGTCTATTTTTATATTAATAGGAGAACCAATGCTAAATAATGTGAAATATTCAATTATCCAGTTTAATAAATGTGTCACCTCTAAATATCTTCTACTTATTGAGTTAGATGTTGAAGCTATAATATTATTAATTTATATATTTGGTGTATAATTAAAAGATATTTTTAACATTTTGTTTAATGAATATATTTCATATATTATTAGTTATCTATATTTCTATTAGCGACTTATTGTAAAAATATCACCATTCATTCAAAATTTAATAAATAAAATTAATATTACATAATTATAGATTCATTATTTATTTACTCTAATATTTATGCATACTAGATGATTTTTCCAATTATTATTTCAGAACATAAATAGAAATTGAAAAAATAACACATACCACACCTTTTCTTCTCCAAAACTCTACCATTTTTTTACCTTGCATTCCCTCAATATCATTGCTTGTATCTTTCCATTTCAGCATGTTTTTTCTATTCCAAAAAAAAATAACATTCTTTCCAAAAATGTTCTCTTAAAACCAGCAAAAATATGAAGTTTGTGAAAAGTATTGATCAATCAAACTGCCAATCAACATTTCCAATTTCTAATATTTTAAAAATTTCTCAAACCAACTCAACCCACAATGCTAAAATACCTTGGAATGTTTCAATCCTTGCCATCAAATCATGTCATTATAAAAATGAATCTAAATATTAATGATGGTGAAGAAACACCAAATTTTCATGAAGTAATGCAATAACTATAGGAATACTGGCATTGGTCTCCACAACAATGGTTTCCTCTTATGTTTGTGTGAGAATGGAAGGAATAAGAGGTCAGACAAACAATGGTGATCATACGTTCATATCCCAAAATGGTGTTCTGTAGGCACTAGTAGCTATCCCAGACAGATGATGCATATTGCTCTAGTTGCACAAGGATGTTTTAAGTCTATTGCCAGATTGTGGGAAGAGCAATCCCTCTTGTCCTATCCATAGAATGGCCTCTCCATTACTATCTCTGTCAGTCAAACTCCCTTCCCATGTGTCTCATAGAGATGATTCCTTTCACATGGCATTTTGTTTTTTGATACCAAAACAACTTGGTGGGATATTCATTTTAAGATGGTCATTTTTCTATTATACAGTGTTTGACACCACCGAAATGTCATAAAATTCTGGTAGAAAGTCTCACAATAATAAGCCTATTGGTTTAATAATTTTATGACAATATCAGCTTCTCCACTAACTAATTTCAATAGATACTGAAAATAAGAAAAGAAAAAGCCATGACGAAATCAAATATGGCCAAGTAAAAAGAGATTTAAAAACGTGATAAGATTGAGAAATAATTAAGTGATGTAGTTACGCTAGGGTGTCATGGAAAAGCCAGGATTAACCCTACACAGACTAGGCAATTTTTTATAGGAAGACACCATCGAATTTATGACTTGCACACTACTTATCAATTGGATATTCTTTTGTAAGGGCTTGAACATCATATTAAGGCTTGATGACTGGACCAAAAGTGTTAAATAGTCAAAGTTCACATTTTTTCCAAAGCCTAATTTCTTCCTTAGTGCATGTGATGTTTAAGAGTGGTCATTATTTTGATAGAATTGTTGAGAGGTTTAATGCCATTAGAACATCTTTTGTGGGCTTTGCACAAGTGGGAGAATGTTGAGAAATATGTGTCTCAACCTTGCAATCTTTTTCCAAATAATTACATTTTCTTTTTGTAAATTTTCACATATTTATACATTGGAAAAAGGTCTTTGAGTTGTAGGAGGGTCATTTGCAGAGCATACATGACTCATTTTATGTCTTTTATGGGAGTCTAAACTAGGGGACAAAGTTTTGGACGGGAATACTATTTTAACCTGCCTTTTTAGCATCTTGGAAATGTAAATGTCAGGAATGAGTAACGCTTGGCATGGTAGTTTAGCCCATGATATTGTTAAACCACAAATGGCTTCTAGGTTATAAAAGCATTGTATAAGGAGGACTCCGAGAGGTATTTGGATCATTGTATTTTTTTTGCAAGGCTGTGTGTTAGAAGGTATCACTCCAAGCTTGAGTCACGGTAATGCTCTTGTAAGAACTTGCATTGCAAGTGTATTGTAATGGAATCTTGATTTGATAATATATTATGTAGGTTTTAGAGGGTGGGGTTTCTCTCCCATAAGGGTTTTTCCCATGGTAATCACTATGTTATGTGTTCATTCTTATTTTGATTGTGCTTTTATGAATTTCTTGTGATCTTTGTGATAATTAAGTCAAATTTTGCATAGTCATCATCTCAAGATTAGCATAGGAAGTATTTTTGCATACCTTTTATTCATTACAAAAGAAGTGCTAAAGCACTATTTTTAAAAAAAAATCTCTAATAATAATCCTCTATAGTTTTTGAAACTTTAAACTTTCATCCACACAGAGTCAAATATTAACAACACCTAAATTCAAGTGGAGATAACCTCCAATGTTCTTATGTGTGATATTGATTTACCTATTGTTATCCCAAATTTTAGTAATTTGTGGCTCTAGGTGTTTAGTGAAATTTTTCATATGAACATTTTTGTCAAATTGTTAAAGTTGGGACAAGCTAGCAGACGTGTCATGCAGAGAGAAAAAGTCATGGGAATATAACCTCCATCTATGTTGATCACAAAGTCATTGATTGTATATTATTGATAACATTTTTCAATGTTAGGGCCATGATTTGCATGAGATTGATGTGAAATGACTTGGTCTATGCAATTGAAGCTTGTAGTTCCATTTGGCATGGTATGCTAGTCTTTGGCATTTTTTTTCCCAAGGATGTAATTAATTTCACCTTAGAGTCCCATGAAACAAGAAACCCACTAGTTTCAATCTTTACAACCACTACAATATCATCATTAGTTTTGTCCATGTCTTCATCTATGTTAGCTTCAACTTCTTTAAGAATATCACCTGCACCTACATGAGGCTCTACTCCTTTCCATTGCATGATCTTCTTCCCAATTAAAAAAATTATCATTTTCCCTTTTATCTTCTTTCACAACAAACTTCTTGTTTGCCCCTTACTCTTCTTCTATAATGAACTTCTGGTCTATTCCATAAATTCATTCTCTAGGGGCATGTGTACAATTTTCCAACTTGTCTTAAGTTAGAAATAAGAGAATTCATGTCATAAGATATCAATACCAAGTGTTTTACAAACTTTCCATTCTTATCATTCCTTTCCCTCTTTTACTATTCTTTCATGATAACTTTATTATGTTGCACATGATTTTGCACTCTAGAATTGCATTAAACTTAGAATTAAGAGCTTTAAAATATTTTTCTGCTTTAGCTTCAAACTTATCTTTCCTGCCATCCCACCAATGCACTTGGTGACCTTTTTATTCCTTGGGAGGTACAACCTCAATCTCTATTGAGCCCAAATTTCTAAGAAATTTATTGATGATCAAATCAACATCATTCTCTTCCATCTCTTCTCTAGCATCACCTTGGCTCTCATACCAATTGCAAATATAAACAATTAGACAAGTTAATGAAAGAAAAAGCTCAAAAGACAAAATACAAGAACAAAAACATTTATCATGTTTCAAAAACTTGCCTACCTCCTTACAATCACAACTTATTTCATCTGTGTAAGTATTAGTGGTAGGATTAGATAGAAAAGGGAGATGCCGTGAATGCGAAAAAGGAAGCAGCATTTACTGCAAAGATTCCGCCTAAATGAGTTTTTGTTTACAGTCATTATCAATTGCGGAGAGTTCGTTTCGATATTTCAAATTTGTGATGCCAACTCGCTTTGCGTTAATAGTCATAATTCCCGGCCAAGTGATCGCTGTTTTATTGCTGTACTTGAATCGAATGATGACATGCATTTCTATGGGGCGCTCCAGCATCAAAGACATGATTCTTTTTCAAAGTCACTAAAACAAGTGAAATTTTTTCAAAAAATTTATTGTTTTCTATAGATC